>VZRE01008034.1:495643-601792 GCA_013396775.1 Cephalopterus ornatus
CTGGGGAAGTTCCTGCCCGGGCAGCGTTTCGCCGCCTCTGCCGATTGTTTATCGCTCCGAGGCGACGCCGAAAATAGGTCAGAAATAATGTCCAGCTCGTCCCCGCCGCGAAGTGCCCGAGTGCCGGGCGCGGTACTGGGACAGCCAGAGGCAGTGCTGCTTTTCCCCTCCTTCCCTTCCTGAGAAATACCGGATTCTTACAGGGTCTGAAACACTCTTGGGGGGAGGAGGGGAGGAGACGACGTTAATTTTTTTTTTTTTTTTTTTTAAATTCGCTTTTTGCGTGCAGTGTGGAAAGTTGATGGCCGAGCGTTAGGAGTAACTGTTAGGAATAACTATTTCCTGGTGCGCCGAAGGCGGCACTGGCGACTCCCGCCCGCCCAGTCCGAGCGGGCACAGGGCGCGGGCAGGGCGCTGCGGTCCGGCCGGGCCCTGCCTTCCGCAGATGCTCGTAACCCCTGTTACCGCCCGTGGGATCTCGTCAGGGCTTAGGTAACGACCGGGGTGCTAACAGCAGGATTTGCGTGATCAGTAAGCGCTCTGGTGGAAATAATCTTTCCTTCTTGTATTATTTTAAGCAAAACTTCTAGCAGAACCTATTTGAAAGCTTTATGTGATGATTCTGTGTTACAAACATGCCACTTGGAAGAGCAGCTGCATAGCATAACAGATCTTAAAAAATTGTAATTGCGGGATTTACGGTCATGTTGATGTTATAACTGAAGAGTTATTTGTGCTGAAGTGTTCAAGCCCACTTTCCCTTTCTCCTGCTTGCAGTGGATTTTGCTGACTGAAAGGTAACAAGCTACTGTTTGAGATCTTACATTTATCAATTAAGTGGGCATAAATGTCTGTTTTGTTTTATTGGGGTTTGCTTTGTTTTTTAAGTGATTCATTCAACTAGCTTAATATTGTCTTATACATGGCAAAGTCTGAGCTAAAATCCACACGCACCACTTTTTAGATTGCTTGGACCGATAGCGAATGCTACTGAATCTATTACTCTTGAAGGGAAGGTATTACATTTTCATCCATTAAGTAATTCCTACTTAGCATTTTGATTACGAAGATAAAACTGCTGGGCCCTTGCTAAAGGATAAATGACACAGCCCAAACTTGGTTCAGTAAAGCTCTGTTTTGCTGGAACATTACAGCTTTTTTTTTTTTTTACAATGAAACAATTTTGGATTTGTGGAGGAGCAAATTAGGTATTTCAGCATAGCTTTTATTATTTCATTCAACAATTCATTGCCCGTTAGAACTGAAAATACCGTTTTGTAGGAAGTGAACAGTAATCTAGACTCTGACTGTATCTTTGCAAATACTTCAAATGAATAAAGCACAGAATTGTCATCTTGCTCTGTTTCTTCCGTATGACTGTGCCAGTAGTCACAGTCTGAATACATGCATTTGGTATGTCAAAGCACAGCTATAAATCTTAGTCTGCATTTTCCTTGGATGGAGGAACTTGTTTTCCTTTTCCCACCTCTCATTTTTCCTCCTGTAGGTAACGTAAGTCAGTTCTTCAGCTTTCCTTCGGTAACCGATAAAAGTCAGAGAATATGAATTCAAGCTCATTATTTGGAGGGGTTTCAATGTCCCTTATGTGAAATACAATCCCACGAAGGTGATAAGAGTTGACTGATATGTGAAAATACTAGTTTTGTTCTTAAATTAACACTTTATTAACAAGATTGATTTGTTATCTTCACTTCAGATTACGGTCAGTACTACTGGCCTGGGTAAGGTTTGGCATGAATAATAATCAGTAATATAGTAATCAGCTGCGCACAGCAGCTGAAATCTGTCTTCAAAACTGTGGTTTTGAAAATGTGCCAGACAACCCAGCACATTTGTTGATTCAATTTAATTCTATTGCGATAGAATTTACTTCTGTTTAGAGTTCAGCAAAACTGCAGAAATAACACCTTGGGCTCAGTTCAGATTTCAGAAGACCCCTTGCGTCTCTTCTGAAGCCCTGATGATGGATATGACAATATTACCTGATATTCCAGTTTTGTGGTTTTAACATTTCCCCTGGAAGTACCTGGGTTTCAAAGCTCAGTTCCAGGATTGTCTCTGTCATTTTTTTTCTCACATAGAAGAATTAGTGAATACAGGTCCCAAGCAGGGAGAGAGATGAAAACTGAGGTCCACTGCTGTCTCTTTAGCACTCCTGGTTGATGTTGCTAGTCAGTTCTCTGCTGAGAAAGACTGACATTTCTGGTGGACTTGGTTGTTGTGGTTTTTGAGACATGACAAACACTCTCTGACAGGAGGTTTTTATCAGTATCTCATTCTCACAGGCTTACAATCAGATGATTTGGTGTGAGCTTCTCTTTCTGGAAATGATTAGATCAGGATATGAATGCCACAGCCATCTGTCTGGTTGGGAAGGTGCATAGGAAAGGAAATCCTGGCAGAGGGGTGAAGCAGATTATTGTGAGTGGCAAGGTTTTGAGCTACTGTAGGTGAAGATATGGGAGCCCTGTTTGAACTCTGACTCGTCAGAGTTCTTTGAAGAGAACCAACCTAGGAGGCAGATACCTAAATATTTATTAATGATGCTGAGAGTACTGGTGTTTCTATCCTGGCCTGGGTGCTGTCCTGAACAACTGTGAAAGTTCAACTTGTACCAAAGATGGACCTCAGTGTGAGAATTATAATCAACAGTTGTGAACCTTTGTTCAACAGTTGTGAACAGTTACTGTTGACCTTGTTTCAGTGTTTGAAGTTGTTATTGATAAAGGCCAGTACTTCTCGTGCTTGCTTGGTAAATGTTTCATGCTATGCTTTGTGTGTCCCCTTTTCCTCTGTATGAAAAATATAGTCTCACTAGAGCTTTAATTGCCTTCATGACAGGATAGATGAGTAGCACCTGCGTGTTGACCAGCAGTTGTTCCTGATGGATATTTGTTTTGCCAGCCTGCTGTTGTATGTCAGGTACTTCTGACAGGCCATTGGCTCAGAGAGCTTGTAGCCAAAATAAGTATTCCTGGGTCAAATAACAGCATGTAAATGCTTTTGGTTAACTATGTGCATAACTTAGAGTTTCTTGAATTATGAATTATTTAATCTTTCCTTCATTTTCCCTCCTAATGAAAAAGCTTGAAAAATGTGATTTTTTGGTTACTGAAAACTTTGTGTAGCAGCCTTCAATTGCTTTATATGTAGTATATAGGATCCTATAGGAATGTTCAAGTTCCTGTATCCTAGTTATATGGTTTAATGTTTGCAGTGGTAGTGCTGGCTTGATGTTTGAACTTGATGATCTTAAAGTTCTCTTCCCACCTTGATGATTCTATTCTGTGACTCTGTAAGTCACAATCCTGCTGCTTTAAATTAGGAATGAGAGACTGGGTTTAACTGGTTAAATCCACATGATAGCCACTTTTTTGGCCCTTGTGAGCTTGCTGCAATCAGACTATGCTTCTGAATAAATACTACTACTATATTTTTCTGCCACAGCTAGGCAAAACAATAAAGTGTCCTTACGTTCTGTTGACGTTAGTGCACAGTGTGTTTTCTCTCTGGCAAGACACGTGATTTTATGTTCATTATGCATCAGCTGATTTTAGCCTTCTCTAGCATTTTCCTAAGCACCTTTTGAACACATTCATTCATAGGATACATTAAGTATAGTGTATAGACAACTCAGTAACTGCAGAAGTATGAATATAGTGGTTAAAAATACTTATGCATTCATTTCTAGCAAAGGTGGTTGGTATGTTGGTAATGTGGTGTTGCTGATATTTGTAGAAGTCTTTGTACAAATTGTCTTCCTCGAAGAACAATTCATGGAACCTTTGTGGTAACAAGAATACACAACAAAGAGTATACAAGAACAAAAATCTGAAAGGGAGGAAATAAATTTGCCATGGTTTGGGGTCAGGGAGAAGTCAGGTGAGCAAATTGTGTTTACTTCAAGCAAGACAGCACTATTCTTGGAAAGAAGAGGCAGAGAAATAAGGAACAGAATCAAACATCGCAGAGCTCAACTTACAAGAAGAACAAAAGTTGAAAACGCTAAAGCAAATTGAAGTGACATCAATTCTGTTTTTTGCTAAATGGTTTCAGTACTATTTTTTTTCTGAGTGGATTTTCTGTAGATATTTTGGAATTGGGAACATTATCATTGCAAAACCTCTTGAGCTTTATATTGTGCAAGCAGTTTTGTTGGAAACAAGATACAAAATCTTACCAGTATTTCTTACCAAAAAAAACAAAACATGTCTGCATTTCTGAATTACATGTCTTGTCTCAGAAAAAACCAATACATTCATATTTTGCTATTTTTAATTTTCAAGTGAAAAGTTAAAAATTTGTTACCTCTAATACTATATAATTATAAATATACATACATATGTATGAATGTGGTTTTCTGAATCTCATTTATAAAATAAATCACAAACATGTGCACACCACACCCTCAAATTCTTAGAATGAAGAAGAAATCTACAGCATTCGTCAGTTAGTTATGCAGGAAGCCTTACACTTCTGATATTTGAAATAATAAACTTGTTTGTTTTCCAGATACAAGTCTGCCCACTATAATCACAACCTTGTTCACGTGCTGTGACCTCATGAATTAATCCCTGTTACTGATCATGCCATAAATCACTTGTTACTTGTTGCATAAAGGATGTCAAGAGAGATTAGCTTGTAGTGCTTTCTAGCTATAAAATAAACTGAATTCTCTTTATACTTTAGATGTTTTTCTAAATAAGTGAGGTTTACCTTTAAATTTTCATATCAGGATGGCTTGCAGTATATCTTTTGTCTTCTTTCTATTGAAATGTACAACAGAAATGTAGTAGTATTTGTGCTTCTGCAGAAGAAGCTGTACTTTCTTCCCAGGCTGTCAGTTCAGTTATCACTTGCTGATTTTTCTGCATAGTGATTGTGTATTTTCATGTAAAAAATGTGTAATTAATGCTGCTGGGTTTTAGTAGTAGAGGTAGTAGTATTTGCATATCTAGTGCTTTTAAAGTGAATTAAAATTGCTTGCCTGCCTATTTATATGTGGCCCATCTAGCTTTCTGTAAATGCACATATATGTTTTTAAAAGATTTTCTGAATTTTTGGGGTAAACTCTTGACGTAATATCAGTGTAATTCTAGAGCCTATACTTTTACACACCTCTGACCTTCAGTCCCACACCTCGATGAAATGATCAGACCAAATTCTGTGACGGTATTGAGGATATTTGGAGTACTGAGACAGTGAGGCATAGCAGAAAATGTGTTTCACTGCTTTACATGTAAAATAGCTTAGAGGAAAAAACCTTGTAATGGTGAGGTTAATACTAGACCTAAATGTGGAAGTCAAGACTTTTATCTCAAGTTTGCAGCCATTCTATTCTTATGTGCTGGACTTCTTTTTCTCATGAAAACCCGTTCTAATGAAAGCCATTGTTGCTGAGGCAGAAGCTCTGAGCCATGGGGTTTTACCTGCTGTTGATCTTATTTTGCACATTCTTAAGAGACAGCCTCTTCTGTGGAAAGTGCATTGTATGTCTCTGAGATTGGATTGAATGCCAGCTAATGCTACAGATGTTTGGGCTGAATTTGGGTTGGTGACTAGAAGCTCTAACACATATGTTACCTGCCTTTTGATTCAAACGTGTAAAAGCGGTTGGTGTTTAGCTAAAAAGATGAGTTTTCATGGCGAGTCGGTATGGTGAGCTGTCAGTTTGTCCTTCTCAGGTAGGACAGGAAGGAGCAATGAGCTGTCTGAAAACCAATCAGCTGCGCTGTCAGCAGGGTGGAGAAAGCCTCTGATGACCTTGGTTCCTCGTTGGTGGGCCTTTTTCCCCTGGATGTGTTACACTCTATTTAAGAGGTGGTTTTACTTATTCTATTTGTAGAGAATTTTAAAGCAGCATATAAGGGATTTAACAGTTACAAAATGTTAGTACAAGAATCTCTGACTAAACATGACAAGTAAATGGTAGGAGAAAGGAGTGAACGAAAACTATTCCATGTAAAACATTGTCAAAAATTGTTTAAATAGCTTTGGTGATAGTTCAAGCTAATTCAGAAATCAGTTTGCTGATTTGTTTTGATGTAACCCTTCAAATCTACCCATTGAAGTTACTGAAGGAGATCATTAGATTTGTTTTGTTTCCAGTATGTTATTTTGGAAACAGAGCTGTGCCATTTTAGGTTTGTGTCAGTGTTTTTAGCAGCTTCTCACACATCAGTGTTGTTCTGTTAGTGAAATGCCACACAGGGAGCAGAACGTGAGAGGGGGATGAAGCCTTCAAGCTGCAAAACAAAGAAAAGCAAAACCTGAATTTGAATTTGGTAAGGCTGGTATATTTGTCTATTTAATAGGGACTCTTTAAGTAAGGTATTCTGGCATTGTAGTGAGGAGGGAGCAATGCCAATGCTGTGAGGGAGGGTTGCAGCCTGTGGAGCTCAGGTAGAGCAGACTGTGGTAACTAAGGTGGCCCTGTCTCTCTCCTGTGTGACAGGGAGCAGAAGAGCCCTTCTTCAGCAAAAATTGTTCCTGTCTCCTGATGCCAGCTGTCGGTTGGTAACTGCAGGCAGAGTGTGTTTCTGGGCCTGTTGCGACAAAGGTGTTGAAAGCTGCTCTGCTTTCCATCCTTCTGTGCCTCCTTCATGAAAGAAATGGTCTGGCTTGTCAGGCAGGGTTCTCAGGTGAGAGTTTTCCTCGCTGGGAAGCCAGGCCTGTGAGTAGGGAGCAGGACATGCCCTATGGAACAGGGTAGAAGTTAGACTGGGCTGTTGCTTGGGCTCTGGGGTTGTATCCTTCCATGGAGGAAGTGGGGGGGGGGCTACTGTTCAACTTTTGAGGAAGGAATGGAGGATAAAAATACTGACTTGGGAATGGCTGTGAGAAGGGACAGTTTCTCTCACCTTGCTGCTGTTTGCTTTGCTGTGCCAAGGCTGTGCCTCGTGGAGGCAGGCAGGATGGGGATACAACTGGCCAAGGAACCGCTGTGCTGTGCTGCCGCTTGCTTCTCTTCCCCATGCTGTGATGGCACTGCTATTTGTGGAGCTGTGCTTTGAAACCAGATAAGGAAGTGATCTGATCAAGCCCTGCAAAAATAGATTATTCTAAAATGGTAACTAATTAATTTTAAAATGCTGTTCCACAAGCACTGTGTTGGCAGTGTTGTGGGGGCGATATACTGCTGCTATGAAGACGTGAATGAGCACCTGGGATAAAAACTTCTGAAGCTGTTGCTGGTGTGGAAGATTTCATTTAGTTTCACAGGCAAAGTTGGCTTAAATTCTTGCTTTGCCCTTCCTCACTTCTTCAGGGTTAGATGTTCGTGTAGGTATACTCTTTCAGATAGATCAGTGCAGCTGTTTGTGGAGCTGTATTTAAATCAGTGAAATGTTACTGTTTAAATTATTTAAAAAAACCCAAAATCAACAAGCTCCCAAAATTTACAAAGTAGGCTCCAAAATAGCTGTAAGGGTTTGTTTTGGTGCTAGTGGGCTTTTCCCCCCCCATGACTGCCAGTACAATTGCAGAGGTGGCTCTTTGTGGCATAGGTGCGAGCAAGTCTGCAAGGGTAATGGAGGGAAATAACTTAAAGACTTGGCTGCTTGTGATATATAGTGTGCTATTTTCTCATGGTGCTTACTGGCATCCAGTCTTCTGCATATGCTGAGCTCTGCTCAGTTTGTTCAAGCTACCATCTCAGGTATCTTTGATCAGTGTTATCTTCACTTGACATCTGTTTCTTCAGAAATTTCTTTTCCTGAGTATTTGTCAATAAAAAAGTACTCTATGTACTGTGTTTATTCCCTTCTCTTCTAAAACAGCTAAACGAAAGAAGGGAGTGATTTAGTTTTATTGTGTTTTTTTTTCTTGGAGGGGGGAGTGTGTATTATTTGTTTGGTTTGGTTGTTGGGTTTTTTTTGCTGTTGGGTCAGATCTGTTTTGCTCCAGGCTTCAGTAGTAGAAAAGAGAGTGGGGGACATTGAGGATAAAGCATTAAAATCTTGTGCTTGACTTGTTTTAATAATAGCTATGTGAACTTAGAAGTTTACATGTATTTCAACTTAATGCTCTTAGATTTGGAGGTTAGCAGCATGTAAGTTGCTGGATATGCTACCTGGGTTTGTAGAGAGGTGTATGGCTCTTCCTCACCTGGTCAGTATTGGATAAAGGCAATGGACAGATATTACAAGAAGCTAAAAACAATGTTTTATGTTTCTAGAGTTTTTAGGTTTGGGGTGTTTTTTGCATTGAAAAATCAAGGAATTAAACTTTTAACTTAGATTTATGTGCTGTAATGCTTACCTCAGTTTCTTTTGTTAAAATGGTAGGAAACTGGAAGCCAGGCTACAAGAAAATCGGAAATAGTGTGGCCAACGGGGCCAGGGCAGTGATCATCCCTCTCTTCTCAGCATTGGTGAAAGCCACATCTCGAATAAATACTCAAAATAAATGTGTTCAGTTTTGGGCCCTCACTACAGGAAAGGCATTGAGGTGCTGGAGTGTGACCAGAGAAGCACAATAAGCTGGTGAAGGGTCTGGAGCACAAGTCTTATGAGGAGCAGCTGAGGGAACTGCGGTTGTTTAGCCTGGAGAATAGGAGAGAGGGAGACCCTATCACTCTCTACAACTATCTGAAAGGAGCTTGTGGCCAGGTGGGGGTTGGTTTCTTCTCCCAAGTAGTAACAAGTGACAGAGTGAGAGGAAATGGCCTCATGTTGTGCCAAGTAATGTTTAGACAGGAAAAACTTCTTTATGGAAAGGTAGTCAGGCATTGGAGTAAGCTGCCTAGGGCAGTGGTGGTGTCACAGTCCCTGAATTGTTCAATAAAATGTGTGAAATTGGCCCTTGAGGACATGGTTTGGTGGTAAAGATGACAGTGTTAGATTAAGGGTTTGGATTCGATGATCTTAGAAGTCTTTTCTAACTGTAAAGATTCTGTGATTCCATGAAAAAAATAATGGAGTCAAGGATTATGTTTTTGGAGATGTAGTAGCCAGCTCCAAATCAGCTGACTTTATATTGAGTTATTAACATTAGGTGTTGAAAAATAAAATATGTTTTGATAGAGTACTCCTTTGTATTTCTGAGAGAACTTATATTTGTAAGAAAATCCTGGCAGTCACTGTTTTTCTGTGTTGACCCATTCAGCCTATCAGCACAGATGCTATTACTGTAGGAACTACCAAGAAAGTGGTTTTGTGACCACTGATCCTGGATCAGATTTACCATCAGATTATCCCCTAATGTAACTTTGATCAGGCAGCCAAGCTATCACATTTCTTAAGTTAATAAGGGTATGCAATATATCATTTGTGCTGACTTTTAATGCCTACTGTGGGAGGAAATACGGTAACTATTTGGCATAAAGCCTTCCAATACAAAATCAACCTGTCAAATCTAAACTGTATTTACTGTCTTGTCGAAGCATGACCTCACAGCAGGTATCAGAACAATGACTCAACTCTGTAAATTGTGATGTTTTATATACAAAGGACATTAATACAGAATTATTACCTATTAATAATTTACTGATCATATACAGTTAGATTTATTTTTCATTTCTCTTGAAATAAAAGCTTTATTTTTTTGTCAGTAGGTTTGCTTGGGGTGGGACAGAAGTTGCAACTTTCTTTTGGAGACTCTTTTGAATCATAAAATATGGCAGAGTAATGACATTAACAGTCATTGCAGACATCTTAATGCCACGTTCGTTCACCCATATAAAAGTTATTTTTCATTTAATGACGTTGCTTAGGACATGAGATTCAAAGAGAGCTTTCTTCCTTTGTATAAATAGGAAAATGAAGTATATTTTATGTACACTTAGACTCTTAATGTTTTATGAAGAACCTATTCAGTTGGGCAGAATCCAATTTGTTTAGTAAGCTTCCCTCTCCTGCTTTATGAATTCTTACCTGGTGCATCCTTCAGAAATTCTTGAGAGTATGAGGTGAATGTATTAAGCTGTGGAGTTTGGGTTTTTTAAGTGAAAATACTGCAGCCTGCGATTTATCATTTGTTTGGGTTTTTTTAATTTACTGTAAAATCCTTATATGCTTTTTATATAAGCTTCCAAAAGACTTTTATTTATTTAGAGTAAGCATTTTTTTTTGCTTTTTCCACTATATTGCTCTTTGAGTAGGTTTTTAGGAAAAGATAGGTTGTGAATTCATTCATGGAAGATAAGTGAAACAAGGAATTAATTTACAGGTTTATTTCTGCATTTGCAGATATATTTCTAGATACATTAATTCTGCTGTAGTTAGATGTGGTTATTTTCTTCACTGTTTTTGAGGTAGCTCAGCTTTACTGCTGATTTATATTGTTCACTCTCCTTGGTTCTTAGCATGAGTGTGTGGTAGTATTTGGTTCATTTTTCTCACTCACCCAGTGCATGGGATCAAAGTGGGACAAAGTGGCTGGCATAATGTGGTAGCACGTATCCTGAACTGCTATTGCTTTTTGTCAAAATGCTCCATTTTAGCAGTTTCTGACTCAAAAGCAGTCACATTTGTGCCAGTTATTTAATTGTCTTTTAATCATAACTTTTAAAATGTGGGTTTTGTTTTTAGGGTAAGTCTTTTTAAGAGACAAATAAAACATTTAGCTTGGTTTGCTCATGTTCTGTTTCCATTTTCTTTGCAAATTACTATTGAAACCATTGCTCAGTTCAGCCTAGAATGAAAGAGGAGAAGAGATCTCAGAGATGATGCAGTTTTTGTTTACTGTAAATTGTTGGCTGAAGAGGGAAGACACTGCACTTACTGCCTATACTGGGAGGAAAAATTCAGAACTCTGCAAGCATGAGGTCTGTTTTGCAGCAGAGGTTGTGGTGGTGGAGGGAGGACACATTGATAAGACAGTGAGCTTTTAACTGTACTGCTCACAGAACTTTTCATGTTAAACTTTTTAATGAGGAAGCTTAGAAATAACATGTCATTTGTCAGACAGACAAAGCCCAATGTTAGCATAGAAGGGAATAAGCCTAATAAATGTTCAAGATGAATTATTGTATCATGGGTATGATCTATTAATAGGGGAGGAAAAAAAAGAAATAAATGCAACATCTTAATGACTTCTATGCTCAGTGGGAATAATCAAGTTGTCAGCTCAAAGTAGCAAGTGTGTTGTTTTTATCAGTGTGCTGCATAGAGGACGAGATATTGGTGCTAAATTTAAAGCAAAAAGTATGAAAAATTGAATTTTAATGCCTGATTAAGTTGGTTGTTTATATAGCCCATTTAAGTGCCATAGATATCTTGCATTAGCTTTGTTAGAGTCAAACTTTGTGGTTGGCTGGGAAGTAGTCTCGGCTTAGAGGACCAGGCATGAAGAAAACTGTAACAGCTGAATTTTTGCCCTGAGCCCATGAAATTAGGTCGCTGTTCAACTATATTTAAGTGTGGTTGTTTACTTCACATAATTATTTATACCTGTGAAGCTTTAAAAAAAGTAAGTGAATAAATCCTGATAAAAAGCAGTCTGTTCTGAAGTATTTTTTTAGTGATGGTCTTGTTGTCTTTTTAAAATTGGGATAATGAATTGAATAAGGTCTCCTAGATATTTCCAGTTAAGGGATTTGTTTGTTTGTTTGTTTCCTTGTTTTATGCAGTTCAAAATTCAATTACCAGTTCTTTTCTACCCCCTCAGCTTTTTAATTATGGAGAAGCAAGGTTTATTTGTAGTGCTGGGAAGCTCTAGTCTTAACCAGAACACTGTGATACCGTGTGCTGCACAGCTGTGAAAGAATTTCAAAGGACAGGGGGAGTTATGCTTGATGCAGTAGTCCAGGCTCTCTCTGCAGGGGATGCAGAGAGAGAGGTGAAACGATCAAAATAACAGGCGGGTTCTTTGCAGCACCATGCTGAACTAATACGTGGAGTGAATTTTGCTTTTTCAGCCTCACGGTAATTAAAATAAAAGAGGATATTAGCTTGGATGAGTTTTGGCTGTATGGATAGATGGGACATATTTCTAATCACATGCAGAAAAATTTGGCAGGTCTTCTGCATAGCCTTGCCAAAGTCTATGAGAACCCAGAAAAAACTAAATGAAGAATACTGTCTAGGTTTACAGTCAGATTGTGCTAGTATGCACATTCAGAAAGTAGGCATTGGGAATAGCCTTGCTGGTCAGGTCAAGAACTTTGTTTTCACCACACTAAATTTCAGCTGCAAACAGTGTCCAAGAAACAGCTAAAATTGGAATTGAAGGCAGTTCTCAGGTGGGGGAACAAACCTGTGAGTCATCAGCACAGGGATAGATGGTGGCTGAATTTCTGTTGGCAGGTCTCTGAGCATAAAAGGGAAGAGGACGTGTAAAAAAAAGGTCAGGGATGGAGGTGAACAAAGCTCCTACAGCAACTTAGAGGAAAAATATTACTTGAAGAACGTTAAATGAGCAGCTGAAAGAAGACTGGAGGAAAGTGAACACTTTGCTGTATTTTCATTTGCAGATTCTGTGATTTTGCTTTTGACTTCCACTGAATATAAAATACTAAATCTAAGGCTAGAAAAAATTTTGTGTTCTCTCTCTCCCTTAAAAAGGAACTTAGTCCTCTTTAAAAGAGAACTGGTATGACACAGGCTGTAAATGCATTGTTAAACAGATGGAATAAATGTTGGTGCCATTTCTATGCGGTATTACGGTATTAGGATTTTACTCAGTCATTATTGGTAATTTATGGTATGAAATAATACCACACATGACATGCACAAGTGAATTCTATTTTAAAAAATGCCAGATAATGTATTTTTTTGTGCTCTGCTTTCTCTGTTTTCTTTGCTCTGAAGCTGAGGCAAAACCAGTTGAGTTTCACAGCTTGCCTGGGCAAGCTGTGATAGATTTTGTGTTTGTATTTCTCTGAAACATACATACGGAAAGGATGCAAAGTTCCTCCAGGAGGGGAGAGCTAAGCATTCTCTTTTCTATGTGTTTGGAATCTGAAAGTCATCAGATAAAAGTGAGATTTTGGATTTTTTTTTTATTATATTTTTTAAATACCTTAATGGTTTCAGAATACAGGGGAGATGAACTGATTCTTAAGAAACAGTTTTAAGGTAGTACTTGATCAGGACAGGGACAGTTGCGGTGTTGACTTACCTGTAATGTTTGCTCTAACAAAGTGGGTTCTTGGTCTTAAGGCTCTTCTTCCTTGTCCCCTGAATTTTGTTTCCTGTGGAGAAGGGACATGAGATTTACCAGGAGAATCTCATCAGATCTTTTTCTATAATTTGTCTCCTCGCTGGTAGCTATGTAAGACTGTGTGGGGCCATGAGCTGTATTTGATGACTCAGGCCAGAATATCTTCCTTCCCCTTCATTGTTGTGTTGCTGCTGGTGAGCTTAGAGCCTCTCTGAAGACTGGGGAGGCTGTGGGGTGGCTGGGGAGGTACCAGAGTCCTCTGGGAGCTGGATTTTAGAATTCCTAGGTGAAGACGGGGATAGTTTGGCTAGACATGGCAGTGTCAGCTTTGCCAGAGCATTGGCTTCACAAGAGGTTCTGTTTTTTTACTTTATTTTGTAAAAATAGTTATCACACTGATACTCTTGCAAAGAGCTGAAAATTGCAGTGCAGGACCCAAGGGCATATTGGAGAATGCTCATAGGCAGTACACGTATGACTGTTGATGAGGTCATGATAAATGTTCTTAGGATCCAGGAAAAGAGAACAAATAACATGAGTACTGAAAAGTTCTAGAGATACTGCTGTTAGTATAACATTGGTTTACTTGTTTGTTTTTTAGTTGGAGCAGTATGTTTCTGACAGCAGTAGTGAAGAACTGGAAGACTGGTTGATTAACATACTAAAATGGAGTATTTTCCAGTGCAGGTAAGACATTCTTTGAACATCCTTTTGCGGTTTTGTTTCTTAATGTTGTCTTGCATTTCCCAACACAAGTAGCTAGACTAATGGCAGGGTTACACAAGCATTTCTCTGAAAACAAGGCTGGTTTAGCAGGATTCTGTCTTTTCGGTGCATTCTCAAATGCTCTGATGCAGCTGCTGTAAAGTAGCACTAAAATGCTCTATTTAGAAAAAATATAGACTCAGGAAACATTTTTTCCTTCAGATGGACCTTTAAAATATGATATCCTGTGATCCATTTTGTATTGTGGCCTCAGGAAAAACTAGTTTGAATAACTAAAGAAGTGGACAGTGAATGTGGGGAGAGCCTGGACTGGCCACAATATGTAGGAAATTTTTCAGCTTAGGAAAAGAAGTGTGAAAAAAAGGTTTGGCCCTCAAACTAGGATCAAGTGGCTTTAACTGTTATTTTAACTATTGGAGATGTTTACTCTCAGTGCTGTAAATACTTCTGAATATTGAAATGTTTTGATTATAAATGTTAAGTAGCTAGCAAAAGTTTAGAAACCTTCTGTTCTGTGTATTAGGGTATTCTCATTTATTATCAGGCCTTCTGAAATGGGTGTATATGCTGCATTAAACTCTGTTTCTCATATGTGGAGAGCTCCTACTGAAGAATTCTTTTGCTTCCTACAGGCAGACAGAACAAACGTGCAGTTTAATAGCTTAGTTTCTGAATGCTAATGATGTGCTTTAAAATACAACAATAAACTCTTTAAGTATTAAAATAAGTTGTGGAGTTTTGATGTAATTAAAGTTTGTGAAATTTAGCTGTAAATTTGAAAGGAATCTATTTAAGTACATACTTCTACATGAGTTTTTTATTGGCTTTTGTGTGATTAGCGTCAAGTTGAGTTTCTCCTTTGAAATGTTTAATCACTGCATGACACTTTCTATTATATAGTTCGCAGAACACTGTTTTCCTTTGCACTGATATGAAAGACTTGGGCAGAAAAGTCTCTAGTTTGTGTCAGCCCAGGGCAATGAATGTTCTCCTTCTCCCAGTTTAAGGTGCAAATGGAACAAGCTGATGCTCGGCAAAGAAAAACCATTCTCAGTGGTCAGGTGGTAGACTGCAGCCCCAGCTACCTGCAGCAGTGCTTGCTGGGTGTGCCATTCTGTGAACTGGGCCTCACATTTCTTGCTGGTTTTGCAGTTGATCCTGGAGTGTGGCACGGGTTCTGCTTTTCCAGATACTGTTGATAACAAGGGCTGTGTTACTGGTTTAAAATACGTGGTGGTGTGTTGTGCAAGCCTGTGTTTGCTGGACCCTGTGCTTGGTCTGCAGGGAAAAATTGCCAGCCCAGGTGATTTTTAGTGGGCTGGTTGCGGGTGCTAAGTAAGCTTGATAGAGGAGGGAGGGAGTGGCTCCAGCTAGAGCTGTATTAGACACAATAGGAATACCACAAGTTCACTGGACAACCCTTTTGGTAGGGTTTTTTTTGTTGAGTTAACTCATTCATAGAATGGACCTTCAAACTTGTCTGATTGGACTAGTCCTGGATTGTTCTGAGTTTTCCGGCTGGGGTCTGGGGAGACACTGAAGCATTGCCCAACAACAGGAACAGTCTTCCCTTTTCTTAGCGGAGGCAAACTGTTCAGGGACGTAGCACCACTCATTGTGCCAGGAAGTCAGAGCCATGTGATAACTTCTTTACATGAGAAGGTAGTTTCGTTAAAATGCAAACTGGATGAGACTGCCCCATGGCATTCTTACTTTTAACTCCTCTCGCTTTTTCCTGAGTGTTTTAAAGTAGGTTCCTTTTTCAGATGTTGGGCAGTTTCATGCACAGCCCACAGGATTTGTTGCTCAGCAGCCCAGGGTCACAGTGGGATTAGGAGCTGTGGAGCTCTGCTGTGCAGCAGCTCAGGTTCCACTTACAGAACATATACTTGCACTTTGGTAGGTGGTGCCCATGTGATAGACCACTGAGGACATCCCTACTCAATCCTCTAGACAAAGCAGTGGAAGAGGGAATCACTACAAAGCCCTGTAAGTCATCAGTGCCAGTCCTAACACTGTAGTCTGTGGCAAAACTGTGGCATCATAGAATCACAGAATCGATTGGGTTGGAAAAGACCTCAGAGATCATCAAGTCCAACCCTTGGTCTAACTCCAGTCCGTTTACTAGATCATGGTACTAAGTGCCATGTCCAATCTCAGTTTAAAAACCTCCAGGGACGGTGAATCCGCCACCTCCCAGGGCAGGCCATTCCAATGCCTGACCACTCTCTCTGTAAAGAATTTCTTTCTAATATCCAGCCTAAATTTCCCCTGGCAGAGCTTAAGCCCGTGCCCCCTTGTCCTATTGCTAACTGCCTGGGAGAAGAGACCAATCCCCACCTGGCTATAACTTCCCTTCAGGTAGTTAATCTCTTGACTTTCAGATTGAAATCTGAATGATGACAGGATTTGTAGGCAAGCTGGGTTAATAGCGTGATGTAGATGCTGTAGTAGGGGCCCTTGATCGGAGTTCTTCATGTTGTCCTAACTCAGCTTCAGCAGCAAAATTCCTTATCCCCTGTCCACTGTTACTTCAGTAACATACTGTTTCTGTGTTTTTGTGAAGTCCTCACAGGGTCCCTGTATTGGCTCTTAAACCAAGGTCAGAATTAATCTCTTGTTTACAGGTAAAAATCTAGACCTGCGCTGTGGTGGCTGAAGCCTTCCAGCTCCTCTAGAGTGAGTACATAGAGGTAAATCTTATCTCGAGTCATATGCTGAGATAACTTAGCTGGTAGGCTAGAGGTTACCCCTGAAGGTAACTTGCTTTCAGGTGCTGTGGTGATGACATTTTTTGCCAGCTTCTCTGTTTCAGTCTCAGTAGTACTGCCTGCTACTTCACAAACACCCAAATGCACGTTGGAAATTTTAGAAACAAAACCCCCCATAATCCATTCAAGCTCCAGACAGGGAATTTTTTTCAATGTTTAATGCTTCTGCATTAAACCCAGCAAAAATGTGCTAATATGCATAAAAGACAGTCTAGTTTAGTTTTTTTTCATTAACTTAGTCTTCAAAACAGACAGTACTTTTGGGAGCTGGTAAAGTTTGAAGACAAGTGTTCGCAGACAGTGTTCGCAGAAAAGTTTTATTAATCTAGTTGATATTGTTGAAGGAAAACCAGCAGAACTTGGTAAAGTCTATAGGATTTTAATTTAGGTATCAGCAGGCAGTTGTAAATTAGCAAGAACTTGCCAGTCTGTGGCTGTGAAGATGACAGTGAGTATTAACACTTCACTCCTAAAAAAAATTTGACTATAAATAGGCATGTTTCCCTCCTTAATTCCTGCCTTCCCTCTAGAATCTCTCCATCCAAAACCATATATGACCTGGTCAGACACTTTCTCTTTACTGTTTGGCTATGCTGTAATTCAGCTGTCCCTGTCTTCATGCCAGCATTGAGGCACTGCTGTCTGCATGGTCATTCTGCATCAACAAGGGCTGGAAGCAGCCTATGCTCTTTATCTCCTTGGTGGCAGTATTTTTCCCTATCCAGCCAAGTACCAGAGCAGCCCTGCAGTATGTAGGTATCAGTAAATGCCAGGATTGTATTATGCTGACAATGGGTTATGATGCTTCTGTGATAACATTTGATTCCTTCACAACAAAGGTAGAAGTTACTGTGGACTGGATTTGGTACAGCCTATATTATTGTTTACCTCAGGGTCTGCATATTTAAGGAAGCTGTGCAAAATTGTATATAAGCATTGTCCTTTTTAGGACCAGATAGGCATTATCTCCAGCTTGTGTTCTAACTAGTGTGTTTTCTGTTTGTTTTCAGTAACTGAGGTGGTGACAAGTTTTGACTTCTTCATCCTCATAAACATGAGTGAAGTTCAGGCTATGGTAGAATTCTCCGTGGAGCTCCACAAATTCTTCAATGTCGATTTGTTTCAAAGAGGGTAGGTAGTGTGTTCTTTCAAACTTTGCTGCAGTGGATGGCTGATGTTGGAAAGATCCTAATGGGTACTCTGTCATGAAGTGTTGCTTCGTGTGTTACTGACGGCTTTTATGGTGATTTTTTTTTTATTCCTTATTGGTGTTATGACCCACCCCTGAAGGCACGAGTAGCTTGGGTTCTTGTCAGTAGATCCGTTGGGGTGGATTAGAGTGAAAGACACTGAATGACTGGTGTTTGTATATTAAACGTGTAGGGTTTATTTTAGAATAATTTGGTTGCAATGGAAAGCAGATACGTGGCCATTTTGGTTATTCTTATCTATAGTAATATGGCAATATGAAAGCACTTAAGAAAATATGTAAGGAAAAGAAAGCAAGAGAAAGGATAATAGTAAGAACCCATAGACTTTATTGTTGCAGATTAGTTGTCCATTGGTCTAAGTGGTTATTGAAGTCTTGATCCATCTTGTTCTGTTGGGCATGGGGGAAGAAGCCAGTGAAACGCAAATTCTGATGGATTAATATATGTTCAGGCCAGGTGGGAATGCCTGGTACCTCACCTGGGTGGGGGCAGTTTTCGGTCTTCTGGTGAAAGGCCTCAGAAAATGATCCTGGGGATGCTTTGGGGGTCTTTGATGCTTTATGACCCCTTTGAAGACATGGCAGCTGCCTCTCATGTCAGCGCAGTTGAGCCAGTTATGCTCCATCAGACCTTCCCCAAGGAGGGGGAGGAAGTTTTACAACTGAGCAGAGTTGGGTAAGGGACAAAAGGCACTGTCTCACCCAGCTTTGGCTAGCACACTGGTGCAATCCAGTCTCTCATGACTTGAAAGTCGTATTCTTTCTAGGAATTAAAATTAAGTACTCAAGTAACTTGGCTTAAAACTTGGGTTGTAATACGGTATGCTTGTCTTATTGGGGAAGAGGGAACGTTATATTCTTATCCAGGCTTTTATCCTTTTGTATCTTAATTTCTGTAATCCCTTTTGTTTGAAATATGATAGATGTTTCCTTTGAATCTTTTAAAAATGTTATTGCCCCAATTAACTTACTTATTTATCAGTTTGGCACTGGAGAACTTCACCTGCTCTTCTCACTGTGCTGTGCCTCTGCAGTTACACAGGACTCCATCCTGCCTCATTAGACTCTCCTCTGACTCTCCCTGGATTCTATAGAAGTCTTTTTTTACATTCCTTTCATTTAATATTACCTGACTGTCCCAGATTACTTGCTAAGGTCCTTGTTTCCCATGGCTGTGCAGGAAATAATCCTTTGTAGCTTATTTTCAAGTTATTAGAGGTTATTGGTCATCTAGTGTTGTGGTACATCGCCTTTCTATCAATCTTCCAACAGACTACAGTAAAAATACTTGTTCTTATGATGTTTATGTTATATCAATTTAATTGAGGCTGTGTCAGTGCTTACAGAGAGGGAACAGTATATATCAGTGTTGATTTATGATAGCTGCTTTTTCCAAAACATTATAGAATAATTTTCCTTAGGAACATTTTAGTAATAGGAAAATACAGTCTTGTCATAATTCAAGGCATGTGTGTGGCAGGGTATTGTTTTTGTTGGGGTTTTGATTTTTTTCCTTTTTTTTTTTGACGTGGTAAGTTGATGGAAGTTAACAGGATAATTTTATTGGTTTGGGATGCACATAGTTCTTCCACCTTGTATTAGCCCTCTGAGGTGGAGATTTTGGGCAAGAGTGATATAAAAAAAGGTAGCATTGGAAAGGAGCTTAGGAGAAAGAGGCATAAAATAGTTATGAATCATATCTTGGCTAGCTAGCCTCCATCTTTGCCATGTTACTGTTAGTTCTCATCTATATTTTATTAGAGCTAGTTTTTCTCTAAATTTGACCTAAAGCTGGTACTGACAGAAGTGATGACCCATTATGCTTGCTACTATTTGCCGTCAAAGTATATGCAACAAACATCTACATCCCCTTTTTTAGGAAAAATCATAATTTCACTGTTCGTTGGAAGAGGAGAATTAAGGAAGGCCTAAGAGGTCTGGAAAAGCACAGAGAATATTCTAATTACTTCAACAAAAAAGCACTGTTTGTTGAACTGTAGCCTTTTCTAATCTCTTCAATTAGTGGAGAAGGAGAGGGTAGAACATGGCAGCATGTTTACACTCTAGTAGAGGACCTGAACAGAAGAAAGCGTTTTGGTTGTCTTAACCTTACAATTCAGTTGATTCCTCAGAAGGGTAGCTGAGAAGCAAAGCATAGCAATATAATTACCGGTGCTTTACTTGGCATGTTTCTTTTTAGCTTACTCTTGAAAAAGCAGTAAATTCACAGGGCAAGTTCAGAGAGGTGGAATGCTGACATAATGAGAAAAGTGACATGAGGACATACTGCCCCTCTGGTTTCAAGCTGAATCTTTAACTCTGGGCGTGTTCCCTTAGAAATTAATGTCAGGAAGAAGAGAGAGTTTCCAGAATAATTTGAAAGACAAAGAAATGTGAGTATTGCAATAAATTCAATTTGGGTAAGTTCTAGTATTGCTCTAGGGAAATGTCTTTGTATTTATTTGAGACAGGATGTAATACTTACATTGCTGGAGGAGCTCTGGGATAATGGATTGAATGAGCAGAAGAGGAAATCTTTAGTTTCGTTGTTGGCCTCCTATTTTTGAGCTGCTGCTGTGTTTCTCTCACCAAAAATCAAGTACAGAATTGATTGTGTTCTGTGTTTGTTTTGGATTGTGTTCAATCAGGCCTACCCAGTTTAGCATGCCTGTCTCATGTGGTAGAAGCATCATGACCTTCTGAATTGAATAGGAAAAAAGATCAGCTGTTGTAATTAATCATATCAAGTTCATCAAGCTCCTTCTCAAAACTTGGTAGATTTTTATCCACAGTGTTCTCTTGGAGAGTGAGTCCAGATTCTCACTCATTTGATTATTGGAGATGTCATAATTTCCAGCCTAAGTTTCTGTCTGATCAGTTTTGGTTTTTCTTAACAGCTTTGTCATGTGCTTTAAACAAATCTATCAGTCTGAAAGTTCGCCTTGAACTATTTTTAGATGTCAGTCTTTTGTCCTTTTTATTAAATATGAACTGACTGAGTTTGGTCATTGGAATTTGTGGCACATTTCCTATTGCCTTCCCTGTAGGGTCCACATACCCCAGTATCCAGTCAAACCCATTTTTCTCTCTTCTGGCTTTTATAACTATTTGAAGAAATCTGCCAACTGTTGCATCCAACTGTATCATATTTTCTTGGATCTATATCTGCAGTGACACTACAGTTGCCAGAAGCACTTACAACTGTTTTTATACTTAACAAATTTGGTACTTAAGGAATGAATGACTAGAAGCAGTGTTGATGTCCCTATATCTGTGTGGTTCCAGGGTTACTTCAGAGTAGATTTTTGTCTCCTTCTCTGGACAAATGTTTTGTATCATGAGTGTATTTTGAAGTTGTGCATATCAGTAGTTGGTTCAGACCTTTTTGTCCCCCCAGGGATTGAGGTGCATTTTGCGACAGAGATTTCAGAGTAGTTTAGCTTCCTTTAGGAGTCATCCAGGTTCTATGAGTGGAAAGCTCTCAGGGAGCTGAAACAGCTTGCAGCAAACTAGGGTCATTGGGGAAAGTGCCTCAAAACCACTCTGCTGATCTAAACCAATTAGTAGTGCAGACTGAGCCAAAATTTCTCCGAGTATATAACCCCAGGTCAGATTTATCTGAAGGGTTATAATCATATTATTCTCCGAAGTAACCTTTTAAAACAGACTATTTGCTTTACTTTTAGGTAATTGTTATTATTCCAAGGAGTGGAAAGAGACAGAGCAGCCACCTAATTCTAATATGCTACTTGTCTGGATGCGTGGCTCCCTCCTTCTTACGTAGTTCAAGAAAGGTTGTCCCGATGTCTGTGGTTCTGGTGTGTCCGTATATTCTGGTGGTTAACTTCTGAAGGTGGCACTGTAGCTGTAAGTTGAAAAAGTATGTAGTAATAGTAGTTAAGTAGTATCCTTATCTAATACAGCTATTTCATTATGTCTTCCTATAACTCTGTGTCACTTGCTTAAAACCCAACTTGCTCCAGGTAGTTCCATTGGTTCCATTTTTATCTGTTGTTACGTTCAAATAAGGCTTCACACTATTTTTATTTTGAACCAGTGGGATTTGATTGTAGGAATTTTTGCCCAAATAGTGATTGATGTGTGAGTATTGTGTGACAAAATGAATAAAAGAAATGTAATTGTTTGGGACCCTTGAGAATGATGGTCTGAGATAGTGAGGCTTCAGGCTATTTTGTCATCTTAGCTCATAAAAGCTCCAGTAAGGTTTGTGCTCTGTAGTACTGTCCTTTTATAAATACAAAGGAAACGTAACGTAGCTTGACTGTACAAGAGGAGAATTAGTTTAATGGAAAACTGGTTGGATGATTGGGCTCAATTAGTTGTGGTCAGTGGTGCAAAGTCCAACTTCCAGCTGATGACCAGTGGTACATCTTGTGAATTGATACTTGGTTGGTAGTCTCAGCAAGTTTTTTGTAGAATCATAGGATGGTTTGGGTTGGAAGGAACCTTAAAGATCATCTAGTTCCAACCCCCCTGTTATGGGCAGGGACACCTTTTACTAGACCAGGTTGCTGAGGGCCCCATCCAACCTGACCTTGAACACTCCCAGGGATGGGGCACCACAACTCCTGTGGGCAATCTGTGCCAGTGTCTCACTACCCTCTGAGGCAAAAGAATTTCTTCCTAATATTTCATAAATGACTTGGACACAGGACTGAAAGGGATACTAAGCAAGTTTGCAGGTGACACAAAACTGGGAGGGGCTGTTGACTCCCTCGAGGGCAGGGAGGCCCTGCAGAGAGACCTGGACAAATTAGAGGACTGGGCAATCACCAGCACATAAAGTTCAACAGGGTGAAGTGCCAGATTCTGCACCTGGGATGGGGCAACCCTGGATGTACGTACAGACTGGGAATGAGGGACTGGAAAGGAGTGCCATGGAAAGGTAGTTGGGGGTCCTGGTCGACGGCAAGTTGAGCATGAGTCAGCAGTGCCCTGGCAGCCAGGAGGGACAGCTGTGTCCTGGGGGGCATCAGGCAAAGCATCGCCAGCTGGTTGAGGGAGCGGATTGTTCCCCTCTGCTCTGCACTGGTGTGGCCTCACCTTGAATATAGTGTCAGTTTTGGGCACCACAATATAAGAAAGATATTAAGCTCTTAGAGAGTGTCCAAAAGAGGACAATGAAGATGGTGAAGGGCCTTGAGGGGAAGCTGTATGAGGAGTGGCTGAGGTCACTTGGTCTGTTCAGCCTGGAGAACACTGAGGGGAGACCTCATTGCAATTTACAACTTCCTCATGAAGGGGAAGAGGAGGGGCAGGCACTGATCTCTTCTCTGTGGTGACCAGTGACAGTACCCGAAAGAATGGCCTGAAGTTGTGTCAGTAGAGGTTTAGGTTGGATATTAGAGAAAGGTTCTTCACCCAGAGGGTGGTTGGGTACTGGAAGAGGCTCCCCAGGGCAGTGGTCACAGCACCAAGCCTGACAGAGTTCAAGAAGTGTTTGAGTGATACTCTCAGGCACATGGTATGAACTTGGGGATGGTCCTTTGCAGGGCTAAGGGTTGGACTTGATGATCCTTGTGGGTCCCTTCCAACTCAGCATATTCTGTGATCTAACCCTACTCTTCTTTCAGTTTAAAGCTGTGTACTTCAAAGACATTGTTGCTGTAAGAACAAGTTGTCACTCAGGTTTCTCCTGTGGGCACTTAACCCTCTCCATTTATGTAGATGTTTTGTATGTGTCAGCACCCTGAACTGAGATATAAATGTGCTGAGCATTTCTGATTCTGAAGAACTGGTTATTGAAAGTACCACAGTACTTTATAGTGCTCAGTTGAAGTTCCTGTGTTCCACCACAGGATGATGGATCCTGATGCCTAACTTTGAACACTCACACCTTCCCTGTGGATAGTGAGAGAAGTTTCCTGATAACCCTCAACTGTGAGAAGATGAGGTTTTCATTTCTCTGGAGCTGTGTATTGCTTTTTTACCTTTGAAATGACAAATACAATGATAAAGAAACTTAGCTAGCGGTTTGTAGTTTAGCATAGTGCACACATTTCTGCAAGATCTGTTTTGAAAGCAGCTTTAATCTACATTTTCCCTGTCTCTGTGCATCCTTACAATCCCAGTATTGAATTCTTACTTTGTCAGTAATATGTGTGCACACAACTGGGCAAAGCTGTATTTAGAAAACTTTTAATAGTAATGTTTCTATGTGTTTTGTCTTTTTCTATTTTTTTTTGTTTGTTTGTTGTTTGTTTTGTTTTGGCAGCATTTTTCTTTGGAAGGTACAATACCTGCTGTTTCATTGTGGGTGTCAGAAAAAGAATTTCCTAATGGTTATTTTGGCTAAGTGTGAATTTGTTGTTAATTCATGTAGACTATGAGGAGAGGAAGTAAAATAAAGTGTTATCAGTAGCTCTTTACTACAGATTTGCTTCTCAGTGCATCTTAGTTATCTATTATTTGACTTTTTGGGGGCTAAAGATTCTTATAAAACCCTACATCAAGAATTTACAATTTTCATGTAAGTTTACCACACTTTTTTTTAAGTATTTTTGCTTTTAAATACTGAGTAATGGAAGACTAATAATAAATACCTTCCACAGGGGAGACTTTGGCATATTCTAACATAAAACACAGTTTTGGAGATGTATCATATCTGAAATTAGGTTATTGGTAAGATTGCAGTAGCATAAGTTGCTCGTGAACCTAAGTCCTATTGAAAGTCAAAAGAATTTAAGCTTCATAGAATACTGGAAATTTAGCCTAATGATATTCTTCTGTTCCACAGATTTATATTTTACCATGTGCAGCATTGACATTTTATGCTTCCATGCATGTGATTGTGTTAATGTAGCATAAAAGAAAACGCACTGAATCAGAGTATGACATTTAATGAATTGTATTATGATGACACAGTAATTTCATGAGAAATAATGCAGTATATGAAAAGTTGTATTTTTTCCTGGGTCCAGTGAGTTGTCTACATTAGCTTTATAATTTTTAACAGGAAATTAAAATTTGAAACTCACTTCTAGTAGGACCACTTCTCTTTCTTCTGGCTTTATCAGGAATGATAAGATTTTGTCCTTATATAGAGAAGTAGCCCTTGCTAATGGTTTGTGTTGCTAGCATATGATCATATAACAAACTCTGGATGGACGAGGAACATTCAGGCTCAATTATTTGGTTTTCTTTTTAATTCATACAGCTCAGTCATCCTTTTACTTTCAAACTATGTTTTTGTATGACATACCTTTCTGGAAATAAGTGTTGTGAATTGCCTTCTGACATGATAGCTTATCTTTTGAAGTATTGTACTGTGATCTTTGCTTAATGTAATGCAGTCTTCACAAAGGGAGAAGAAAGCTGTCAAATTTGTCTAACAGTTGTAAGATGAGCTCTGTTTCTCAGCTTATGCTTTTACACAAATACAAATAGCAATAATATGTGTTTAAGATTTGTAGGCTTGGCTGTAAACTCAAGGGAATAGTTTGTCTAGGAAAAATAAGACAAATACTTTTGATCTTGGTTTTTGTTGTTGTTGAAAAGTGGATCAGTTTTGGATTCTAGTTCAGTAGTGGATACACACGCAAAGGTCCTGTTTGCTTTGAGGCAAGAATGGGTAAGACTGGGAATGAGCAGTTGGGAAGTCCTTTTTTAAGTTAACATTGCTTCAGAAGTTCAAAGTTAGTATCATCATGTATCCATTAGTCCTTCTGATGCAGAATGTCTGAGAGACCAATGACATGGTCTGGTCCTAAGGAGGAGTAACCATTTAAAAGACTGAATCTTATTTTTTAAAATAAAAAGCCTTGTATTTGTTGAAAATAGGAGTTGGAAAGGTAAGTGGAAAAACTGAGTACTGTGTCCTTTGAGTTAGCTGAGAAATTAACGTTTTTGAAGTATACTAATGAGTGAAACTGAAGGCATGGGGAAGTTGTACCACTGGCCTTCTTCAGATATCTGAGTACAATGCTTGTATTAGGAGACTTGTAGCCACCCAGGGAGGTTTGTCTAAGGGTCACCTAGAGCCATTGTAAACTGGGCTTCTACTTGGAAGCCTAAAGAATCCTCCTTCCCCCATCCTCCATGTTAATTCCTCCAATTTAAGAAACTGAATGAGATTCTGAATATGCCTCTCTGAGCTACATATTCCCATGTGTAAAGATGACTTTTCAGGTGCTTATTTCTTCAATTGTTATCAGTAGAGGTATAGCTAACAGTTGGTAGTTGTAGTTGTCCTGGAGGTGTCTTTTTTCCTGCATCCTCCCTATATTAAAAAAGTATTTCATCAATTTTTTGAAATGCTGATGGGTACTCATTGCATATTCTAGACTTCTTGGTTAAGGGTTACAAATTTCAAATTACCTGAATTTTGTTCAGATTTTACTCTTACACCCATGTAGTACTTTTGGAAATTTTAAGCATAATCAATTTTGCAACTGAAATTATTATTTTGCAATTGAAAACATTTTATTCAACTCAGAATTAAAGCTGTCTAATGGCATCCCATTCCCTCCAGGCATTCCATTTGGCAAAATTCCGTTTTCTAAGAACAAAAGAGAAAGAGCTCAGATGCCTACTTATGCCATCTTACCATCTTGCTGGACCTGGCAGTGCTGTGATAGGTACAACTCTTTCATGTGACAGCAAGGTTATATGTAACTGTGATATGCCTTACATCATTTATCCTCCTTTTAGGATTGTATTTGGAGGAGGTTTGTGTAATTCCTTCTTTCTTTATGCAGTTGAAGAAAGAGGGCTCTTGTCTCTCTAAGACCAGGTGCCATTTCACACTGCAAAGTAAAAATTGTATATCAGCATGCCTTGCCATGAAGAGTGTCAGCAGAAACATGATCAGTGAGTTGAGTTTAGTGAGGGAGTAAATGACAGTGTAAGACAGTATTGAGAATAAAAGAATTTTGTCTGGAGAAGGCACATATTTTTATTCTTTAGAACAATACAGCTGGCTTCTTTGTATAGTATGAAGGTAGAATGGGCGTAGGTGCTAGTTGAAGGCATCACAATTATGATTTCTTGACTATGAACCTTCTCTTTCTAAATGTGAGTTTTAGTGAATTCAGTATTCTGGAATAGCGTGTGACTGCAGTAACAGTTTTAACTGTGCACTGAATATATTTTTTGTCACTAAAACCCTGCCTTTGAGCCTCTTTCGTGTGTTAGCTCTCTTGTGCAGAAGCACATAGCTTGTGCATAGGCTTACAGTTCAGATTGTTGCTGTGAAAAATCTGTCATTCCTGAATGTTTTGCCCTGTTTATGTGTACTTGGTTAATACATGACAGTTACAGAAGAAATTTGATTGTGTTTGGTCTTTAAGTTAGTTTACCATCCATAGCTATAGGAGGGAAGGGAGAGAGGAAGATGCTCATTCTGTGCTTTAAAGTCTTGACTGCCTCACGATATGACAGAGATTTCTGGTATGGTGTCTTTTTGTCTCTTTTGCTGCACATGCAACCTAATAATACGTTTATGTATACCTGTATCTGTAATCACAGCCAGCACTTGACTGGATCATCACATACTGCAGAGAGCATATGGTTTTATCAGAATATGGAACTAGACTCAGTCCCACCACCAAACTCAAACTCAGACTTGCTGTCTCTGCTTCATCAGGTGCTTGCTCCAAAATATATTCCTCTTTGATGTCTTACAGCTCCTGCCAATTACTGTACTCCACATAAAGTATCTCATCAGATTTTTTAATATTTTTTTAACCTTGTTTCACCCCCACACACTTGTTCTCCCTTGCCCAGGTTCTGACTTATGTTGTCTGTGGCAGAAGGTTAAAAAACCTCCAGAGACTGAGGCCCTCCAGACTTGACCATCGTATTCATGCTTGTCCGTAAATAACTTCATTTGTTGTTGTGAAGACTTCTAAAATTGCTTTAAAAATGTGTCTCGTTTCTCCAGAAAGGTGACAAATACCTTAAATTAAGTGATCAAGACCTCTGCTGCTAATCATTGTATATTTTTATAGGTTTTTAATGCAAGAACTAGTTTCGAGGCTATTGGAGGTGACTGTAAGACTGGGGAGGGGGGAAAAAAATATTTTTCACTTGTGCCTGAGCACTGGTTTTGGTGGAGGGAGAGAGAGTAAGAGAGCCCACTGATGCCACAAACCCAAACCTGTTGTGAAACAGCACTCTCATCTATGCATTTATAGTTACATGCAGTTGTACTGGCTCAAGCTATCTGTCAAAAAGTGTGATATACGTGGTCTTCTGCCTTGTTTGCTCTTGCAGTTCAGGCAGTTCTGTGGTCAGTAAGAAAGGCTTGCTTGCTTTTGGCAGCAGTTATAGAGTGGGTTAAAGCCGGCAGGAACACTGGGCTAAAGGAGTAGGTGTTACAGGTGAGGGTGATCTGTTGGATAGCAGCTGCCTGAACAGGGATCACCACCTGCTTGTGGTGCTTCTGGTGTGCCTGCAGTAATGCTCTTTTATCTTACTGTTGGTCAGCTCAAAATGGTAAGGCAGCAGAAAAAAATGGCAAAACCAGAGTTATATTCTGTTTTGTATTTTTTTAGTCTCCCTGGATCGCATCAGCATCAGATATTCTGTCAGTGGTGATGCAGAAGGAGTATAAAATACACAGGAGGAATGGGAATCCTGCTTCTGTTGCCAACTAGCTTTGGGGTTGGTTTAACTGTAATCCTGGACTGCATCCTGAGAGAAATGTCCGTAAAAGTTCCAGCATCCATATTAGGAAAACATCTCTGAAACGGGAGAGACTGTTATGTCAGTGTGATCTGCTGAGTTAGAGCAGCCCAGAGATTAGTATGTTTTGAAACAAAACCTCTGTTTGAACTTGTGCATTCATCTCAGTTGGCATCCATGCCTGTAGGATACAGAGTTATGACAGACGTCAGGTATGTCAATTCTAATTTCCCTAAGCTCTCATGTAGAGATACAGAGCTCGCCTGGCGATGCCAGTTTGCAGAGTTTCCGCCTCCCTTGCTGCTGGCAGCTTCATCCCACTGTGGTGCACTGCCCTGTGGGTTGTGATGGCTGGGCTGCTGGAGCAGCCTGCTGTAAAGGGAGCTGCTGGATTGGACCAGTGTCCAACCTGCTCTGCGAGTAGCCTATTGCTGTAATTGAGGAAAGTGTCAAATGTATTGTAGCTGAAGGGCAAGAGTGAGTGCCTGGGAGGACAGGACAGAGGAAGAGGGGGAAACAGAACTCCTTAAACTTGATTTCTTGCAAAACTTTTCTTATATTATAAAAGTAAAGTCTAATTTTCAGTACATTACTCTTGACATTTCCTTACTATGAGGAAGGGTGGAATTTCCCAGATGCCAGCTTGCGTGAGTGATGAAGAGAAGGACTCAGATGATTGCAGAAGACAGAGAGATCCAGCTCTCTACTTGCTGGAGAAAAGGCCCTAATCACCCCCAGAATGCCAGTTCCGTTTCCGTAGGTCCGCTCTGCAAGTGAGAAGGAGGAAATTATAGAAAGGTGAGTCTGCAGTTACCCAGAGCATCAGAAACCCTCAGCTTCCAAATCCTAAAGGAAAACTAGGATTCTTCAGTGGATTTTGCAGATCCCAGCTTACAGGGAGCAGTGGTGGGAGGTCAGCCTCATAAGGGGAACAAAAGGATTTAGGCCTATGGAAAGTTTGAGTCTCCTCAGTGTATGTAGACAGTAAATCATACCATCACCTTGATAATCATCTCTGACCTTCAGTCATATTATTATGGTTAGTGCTGCTTCTTTGGAGTTTTTCTCTTTTCCCAATCGTATTGTTCTCAGTTTTCATCTCATAGTATTTTTGCATGCCTTCACTTCAGCAATTTGTTTCCTACCTTTCCTGAATACATTCCTATATACCGTTTATTTCAAAATATTTTGGATGCTGTCTGAGGTTTTCTGCAGTGCTTGTTACATTTTTCTCAAAACAAAAGGCTTTGAAAAAATGTAGACTTTGTAAAACAAGGGTTTTTTTGTTTTGCTTGCTTGTTTAATTTTTTTAACTTGTTGAACGGGTTCAGTGTGCACTGTGTAACTTCAGGGTATCCAGCTCATGGAACCTGGCAGGAGAAGAAGGGATTTGGCTACTTTGTTTGTGCCGATGTAATTTGTTTCATTTATTTAAACTGGCATCAGAAGTGTAACTTTTGTGAGTTTGGATTTATAGCTTTGTTCTTTTAAGGGTATATTTGCTGCCCTGTGCTAGATAGAGTAGGTTTTAGGAGATCAAAGATATTTTTGCTGTAGGAGGTGGCTCTATCGTGGCAAAAATAAAAGTTTAATCAAGAACAGCAACTTTTTCCTTTTTTCTGAAGAGCTAAGAAGTGGAGTTTTTGCTTTCCAGTCTGGAATGCTCACTTTACTCTTTGACATTCACGAACTTTTAGGTTCATCTTAATTTAGAGAAACAGATCTTGACTTATGCTGCTAACTCTTTATAGCTTGCTTGTGATATTGTTCTGGTAATATTCCCTGAGATTATTTCTTAAGATTTATGTTAATAATGAATGCATAAATATAGTGTGCAGTCAGCAGATCTGCTTCTCAATCTTTTTGAAGTTGAAACTCTTGAAGTTGAGAAAAAAAATAATTTCCAGGAAGTGGCGGTACAATTCCATACTGTTTCTGAGCATGGAGCGCCACCACTCAGCCTGACCCAAGCTTGTGTCCTGCCACTGAAGGGAACACTTTCTCCCCTGTGTGATCCTGCCCTCTTTAGTAGCCCCTACCAGATTCTTTTTTTCCATTTTAAGATGGATGAGCATGTTGGTTTGTTTTACCATGCAGTTGGTGGAACATCAGAACTTATTTGAGGAGGGGCAAAAACATGTAAAAGAGGTTTTGGTCTGCAAAACACTTCTACTTGCAGTATTGGATTAAGCTGCCTTAAATGAATCATGAAAATATGCCTTGCTTGAAGGAAAAAAGATAGATGCTTCTGAGAGATTACTGTTCTTTCTTAGTGTCCTAATAACATCACAGAGCAGTATGTTATATTTGAAACTATAGTGTTTCAGTTTAAAAGATTGAACTAGAGGAGCTAATGTCACTTCCATGAATGACATGGCTTTCTGCAGGGGAAAAGATGGAGTTGTTGGTAAGGGATAAGAGTGATGACCTTTATTTGATGCATCTTGCATAAGACACAACAGTTCACATGGGCTCTTTTGTCATGATTTTTTGCAACAGTTTTCTTGGTGGAACCTGAATTTTCAGCTCTGGTTAAGTGTATGATGTATTTGCTATTACAACAGAGATTGCCCTTCATTAAAATAAGACGCCAAGTGAATTGTAAGGCTTGTATACTTATTTACTGACAGATGAGAGGAGCAGAATTGCACAGCTGCAAAACTCATAAAATTTGAAAGACCAGTAAATGCCAGAAAACGAGTTGTCTTCTGGTCTTCCATCTGTTGTATTTGCTAAACCTTGATTTCAAAATTAAAATGTTATGATGTGTCTTACTAAAAACTGATGCCTGTTTGCAAGGGGTGAAGCTTTGTAAAACTGTGACTCTGAATAACAGGAAAACCTAACATCCCATACCTTTTTCCGCAGAAAACTAAAAATTTCCAAGCCACACAATGGTTGAACACATTTGTGAGGCTAGTATGCTGAATCAAAAAGTCAAATAAAAAATGCTTTCCCAGCTAAATAAATAGAGTTGAAAAGTTTTTATAAGAGAAAATGGGAAATCATCATTCCTGAAGATGAGCTTTATGAACCTGTTTTACTTTAAAGATGTGAGAAAATTCATTATGATTTCTTTCTTGTTCCCTTCAGTGAAAACAGGAAATAAAAGAGGAATGAAAATTATAAACATAGACTAATATAAGATTTATTGAATTAAATAAGAACTCATCTAGTATGCATGTTTATGTGTCTCTTTAAAAAAGCAATACTTGTTTGAGACTATTCCCTTTTCAAATGTTTAAATATATGTTCATAATGATTGCAGGAATTCTGCCTGAGTGTGCCTTGTGGTAAGAATGTGGAGAAAAGGCTTTTGTAGTTAAGGCAAAATCCCCAGCTGCATTTACTTTTCCTTCTCTCCTGTTTTACGTACTTAATCCTGTTTCATAACAAGCTGCTGTGACTTAGTTGAGGTCTTAGTCTCCCAAATAACTCTCATCAAACTTTTGATCTAATTACTGGTTTGTTTTTATATACCTTTAGTTGTCAGAAGTAACGTGTGCCATAGGCCTGTGAGGTACTTCAAAACAGTAATTCACTTTCAAGGAAACTTGCTTTCAAATAAATGGGAACCTTTTATCTATTTCCTATAAGTTTGCCCATTGTGTTATTCAACTTAATAAAAATGTGTTAGTCAGCTGGGAAATATCTGAACTTTTCATAGATGGGATGGATAAAAGATTTTAAACATAGTCTTTTGGGCATGATAATTTTCCTGCTGCTCACGTATATGAATTAGAGTTTCTTAAATAAATCCCACAATTACAGCAGAGTTTAATCTCATATTGGTCCATATTAGAAGTACTTACTACAGAGTGATTGCAAGATAAGAATATTTTTGTGTATTCTATATTGTATTAAATAATTCTCTGTCTTTATAAGCCCTGTATCTAGTTTGGTGTCCATTTGATATGCAGTGGGCCCTGACTGGGTTTGGTAGGATTAAATTTTTAGACATGACTTTGCATGTCTCCTAGGGGGGGTGAGGGGAAATTAAGGAACAAGTCTAACCAATTCTCTTTTTAATTTGGCACTTTGAGAATCAGCATTTCACTGCCTGTGCTTTATTCTGTGTTGATTTATATTCTCTTATTTCTATTCTCTCGCACCTTATGTTACTCCCTTTCTGATTTTTCTCTTTGCCCCTTGTTTGTGTGCCTTTGCCAGGATTGCGTTTTTGCAGAATGCTTATGAGCAAAAAAACATCTGGCAAATTTGTGGTAACGTTTAAGATAAAATATTTGTGTTTCACGATCATGTGAAATGCTTTAAACGTTACAAGGGTACGCAGATTGCCTAGAAAAGTATGCTGGCATTTATCAGTACCAGCTTGTGACTGTGTGAAAAGCTAAATGTCTTTACTGCTTTTAAGTACTGGTTTTGTATAAATCCATGAAAGAATTAATAATGTAATGTAGGGCCTTAGCTTGTAGGACAGAGGGGTGTTGAACAGAAGTAAAGGAATGTTTTCTCTCATTGTTAGAGCCTTTCAATATTTTGCTGACTCAACCTCTCACTGCAGCAGGCGATTCTGTTGGTGCAGATTGGCTTCTGTAGGAAGAGGTGTGATCTGTAGAAGACACAGCTCTTCCAGGGTCAGTCTGATGCTGCCTCCATAGAATCGCTCTCCCCAGAGCTGCCTGTTCCTCTGGAGACTCATTCCTCTGTCTGTTTTCCTTGCAGTTCCTCATTTTGGTGTCACATTCCATATTTGCAAAGCAGTGCTTCATCTCCTGCTTTGTTTCCTCATGCACCAAAAGAATCATGCTTGCCTGAGCCACACATCACCTTGGAAAAAGAAGTCTTAGTGGTGGTCTGCAGCAGAGGGTGTTTTCAATAGGGCCTCGCATTCAGTAGATCCCAAGACCTCTCCCAAGGTTTTGCGTATGCAGAGTCGCAGCTGTTCCTCCATTTGGTGAACTGATAAACTTAGAATCTGCCCTGCAGGTGACCACCCAATGTGCCTGTGAGTTTTGCAGTCCACAGTGTTCAGTGCTTGCTCTTCTTAATGTGACTGAGAGCATTTAAGTCTGCAGCAAGTGCACTGGGATTTAGGGAAGAGGAAAAGTCAGACTTTGCCATACATGCTTCTGCTTTTCCTCTTCCTAGTGAGAGGAACTGCAAAAAAGTTTTGCCTCAATGATGAAGTGTTTTATGAAGCTTTTTCAGAACGCACACCTCCCTTTGAATGTTTTTTAGCTGGAAAAGTGAGTGGTTTTTCAAGTAATTGCTTGTGGAGCTAATGCTGTAAATGCTCATGTGCTTTTTTAATGCATGAGATTTTATTTTAAATAATGGTTGTCCTTTATGACTGCATTTGCACACATTGCTTCCTGTGGTTCAGTGTGGGAGCATTAAAAAGTCAAATCACCATTACTTCCTATGTTTCCTTTTTTGTCAGTAGCAAGATATATTCCAGTTGTTGATAAAATAGACCTATTTCCTGGTCAGATTATAAATTATGATTTTCCAGAAAAATGGTGAAAAAAAGTTACTTATGCCTACCTGAATGATGATCCCAGTGGAAAAAAAAAAAAAAAGGTCCGTTTTCCTGTGTGGGAAAGTATTTTCTGGCACATGTCAGATCTTAAATTTTCAAGATTTTAATGCAGCTTGATGAAAAAGATTTAATCCTTCATACAGAAGGGACAGTAAAGGTGCCTACAGGAGAGGAATAATTCTAACTACTTTTTTCAGAAGACCTTTTGCTATAAGGTCTGTAGTAAGGACACTAAGCTCCAGATATCCTTGAACTTTTTAATATCGTGATTATGTATTTCCATTTACGTTGAGGACCAAATGACATAAATGGTTATGAGCGGGTACATATGTATATTTACTGAAGAAAGACTGCATAGACTGGGTTTGACAGAAATTACCTGGATATTTAGAAGCTCTCCACTGGTGACTTTGGCTTTGCTTGTGTGTGCTGTCTCAGTAGACATCTGAAATTCTTAGACTCTCTCCCACATTGTGAAGCAAAAGCAAAGGTACCTTTTGGGGGATGGATGTGGAGCTGCTTCAGGACAAATCTTTTAAGCTGTACAACCAGAGCAAGAGATCTAGTATTCATCGTAGAGCTCATGTCTGTGGTGAAGCTAGGTAAAGGTAAGTGCTGTAAGCATTTAGAGAAGGAGGGGTTGGCAAATTTTTAGAGGTGGTTTTGTAGATTGTCCTTTTTTTTTTTCTTAAATCTATGACAATGGAAATTTGATAGGAAGTAAAAGATGCTGCCTTTCAGAGAAGTAAGCTGTTGAGAAGTATTTTCCCTGTGTAGAACTCAGGAAAGCCAGAAGCTGGAATATGCTCTGTTCACAGATGTGCCTGCAACTTGTTTTGTGTACCAGCTCCCAACTATATGCACTTTTTGCTGTTTTGCCTTTCAGTCGTCATGTTGTAAATTGCTGAACCTGTTTTTTAGGTTTCCTTTAACCTCTGGGATCATAGACTGATTCAGGGTGGCAGGGATAGTAGCATATCATATAATCCACTGCTGAAAGGATGATCGACACTTGATCCATGTTGCCTGGAGCTCTGTCTCCTCAGGTCTTGAAAGCTTCCGTGAGTGGAGATTTCACAGCTTATCTAGACAAACTGTTCCAATGCTTAGGTATCCTTAAGACTTTCAAATCTCAGTTTACTCAGTCTCCCTGTGTAGCTTGTCCTTCAAATAATATCAGCAACATAACATCAAGCAGTGGCAACCTGCTTGTTGTCTTGACAAAATGGTTCTAAAGATTCATTCCAAATCCGTTTTTTATGTGGTGTCAGACCTTCATCAAACTGTCAGTCTGCTGTTCATCCCAAATGTGTTCCCTGTACTGCAGTGACTCAGGTTAAGCTGCTGTTTTAGCTCAGGCTTTTCAAGTGCCAACCCTAGTTGTATCATCTAAGATCATCCAGCTGTATCTTGCTGAATTATCAGGTGGTGATTCTAAAAACACACCATAATCTATCAGGGTAATTTAGCAACTAATGCATATCAGGCTCTTGTTTGTGGTTCATTTTTAAAGCATTTTTCCATCATACTGTAAATTACGGTTCTTGGTGGTATTTCTGTTGTTTTATTCTCCGTTTAGTGAAATACGCAGTTATCCTGCTTGAGATAATGGAGCAAAATAAAGCATAAGGTCTGATGGAAGTTGCTTTTGTTACAGGTGATTAATGTGTGTTCTTAGAGTATACCAGCTTTCTGAATACCATTTATTCTTTTCTTCAAAACAGCGAGAGTGGCTGTAAAGCATTGTCAAAATATTTCTGACTTCTTTGTTATCTGAAAAATGTCAACGCTTAATAATCTGAAAATGACGTTTTTCTCATGTGATGCAGTCAAAACAGAGATTAAGGGAGAGGTTGTAACAGATTTTTTCCTAATTATTCTCCAAAAATCATCCCAGAAAAATCACTGCTAGTCTAAGCTTTAAGAATTCCAGCACTTTTCTGGAATCTTAATGCTGACTGCAAAGCTTGAGCTGTTTCCTTTTTCTGGAGAACAGTTTTAAATAAACCTTGAAATGAAGCTGGAGCCCCTGTCTCTATTATCACTAAAGCATTTTTCCACGTTGCTGTCAGAGTCAGGACTTGGCAAGGAACCAGACTGGTGCAAGTCAGTTTGATTATTCCTCTGCCGTGTTCCTGGGACTTACAGGTGTGTGTTAGAGAAAGTGCACTGAACTGAGGTTGGGCATGTGAATCTCACTGAATTTGCTTTAGCACAGGCTGTGTTCTGAAAGGTTTGTATTGGGTTCTCCGCTCCAGTGGGCTTCAGGAAGGCATTTTAGTATAGACACTGACTGAAAAAGTTCTAGTACTAAGCCTGCAACTGCATGAGTAGGTCTGCATATGCCACCTCTTGGAAGATGTTGGACTGGGTCTTGAAAGTATTGGTAGACTGAAGTTACTTCATCAATTTGGCCACATTTGCTGTACCATCAGTTGCGTGATCTGTAGCATTGTCATCATCTGGGATTTTCTATTACGCAGGATACCTTCGTTCTCTTGTTACATAAGGCAATGGAGAGCTGATACATGAGACAGTGAATTTGGATTGTATTTGGATATTATTTATGGAGTGTTTTAAGGATATTTCGGACACTTGAACATGATAGGTGATTCACAAGTCGTTGATACTGAATGTTACGAGGAGGCCCAAGCAGATACAATAGATCAGGTTTCTGAGTCAGTTGTCTGTATGAGAACTAAACAGTGTTTATGGTACAGCTGGGAAATAGTTGAAAGTGACTTGGTTTTGTTTTGTTTTTTTAGCAGAAATGGAAACATTACAGCACAAATGGATTAGTGAGTTGAACAAAAGATGGAAAGAAGATGAGGAAGGCGGGGCTTGGGGGAAAAAATAGTGAGAGGATGCATTTTTTTTGACATTACTTTTAAAATTGTCTGTGAAATGAGGAATGTATATTGTAACTTTAAAAAGCATTTCCTTATGTATTGCAAATATAATTACAAATATAACTTTTTTTATATTACAAATATATTAAAAAATAACAGTCAAGTTCTCTGTTTCAGTATAGTAGTATAACAGCTCTTAACAGCTCTTCATTGGCAGATAGATCATTAATATATATGGCATTTAAAAATGAGTGACAGTGAATAGTTTGGGTAAATACTGTGTAGGAGGCTGTTTTTCTTATTTAAATATCTCGATGCAGTTAAATAATTGTTTCATATATCTAGGCACAAGATTTTGAGTTAATGTGTACATATTTGCCTTGAGCTGAACTCCTACAGGATTTTATTACTCAGATTAACAGGTGAATGTTTTATGCTATAAACTGCCTAAAGTATAAATCTGCTGAAAGTCCATGCCACCTGTCTGAAACGAGGAAACAATACACCTTCATCTTCTCATTAATCCAAATAAAGATATTGGGCAGGTAAAGAGTTTACTGAAGAAACAGGATAGAATAGTCTGCTTTTGATTAATCACAAGCAAATAATAATAGGAAAAAGAAGAATGTTCTGATAGCCTTTTGGTTTCACAAATTACATTTTAAGCATGAACAATTCTATTGATTGCTCGCTTTGAGGCACAAATTGTCAAGAGTCACTTAATAGTGTCTTTAGGGCAAATAAGTGTTACTGCATTAAGTAATGGGAATATGACATTGCACTTTTTTTCTGTTTGATGCTCAGTTTTTATTTTGCCTTTGCCTTTCATTTTACCTTGTTACAGTTCTAATTCATCAATCTATCCACAGTTAGAAGTTGTTAAGCCTTAGTTAAAGTTATGCTCTGTAGAGCTGTCACGTGTTTCTAAACATCAGTTGAGAATGATGCAGATTTTTGATATTTTAAAGTCTAATAGAATGACTCAGTTTGGTAGGTTAAGGTGAGATGAGTTAAAATATGTGGCATGTCTCTGGCATGTCTCTGAACTTGCTGAGATATAATGTTTAATAGAAAACATACGGAGACATAATACTTCACGTAAACCATATCAACAGTTTTGCATTCTTTCCTTACTGCCTGAAGTAACAAGCAGTATGCTTTGCCATGATGGACTTGTCATTTGGATCATGGGAAGATGGAGCTTGTAGTGGTAGGGCATCAGGCTCTTGGTGAATGTTTACTGCAGATCCAGAAATGACACTTGAAGCTGGGGCTGGTGGAAAGTATCTCCTTGTTGAGGCTATTGTACATTATATTGTATCACATTTCCTCAGTAGAGGTGAAATGAGTAACTAATTGAATGATGGAAGTCACATCTGATCCAGAGAAAAGGAGTACATCAGTGCACTACATTGCATCCTCCTGGGTTAATGTTGAATGGCAACTCTTATCTGCTCAATTCCTTACACTGTTGGAGGTTACAGTGAATGCTTACTGTTAGTTTTTATTTTTTAACCTAATACAGAATGAATTAATGTCCTATTATTAATATCCTATTATTAATTTCCTATTATTCCTAATCTGTTTTTAATTTCCTAATCACTTAAGGAGTGTGTATGGAATCATGTTTGACCTGTTTCCAAAATTGGTAGTTTTGCAATAGGTTATGTTTTAGTCTGTTTTTAAAAGGTAGGAATCACTTCATCTCTTATGTCTAACAATGTTACTGGTTCACTATAAAGCATTCTTTGATACATAGTTTTAATCAGACTAAAGTTGACTTAAATTTTGTGAAAGGATTAAATTAAAAATTTTTCATTGGTTGATTATTAGGCCTAGTACAGAATTGCATCAGTTGCTAGTGAAGTCCCAGATGGTCAGCTTTAGTTGAAGTGTCAGAAGCCAAAATTGGAAAACCACAGTAGATTGGTTTGGAATTTGGATAGTGGGGATGATGAAACCATGACTGTGATTGGCTGTACTCTGTGAGTGGAATACAAAGGGTAAATGTATACTCGTGGGCACTTAGGACTATGGTTCTGCCTAAAAAGACAATTTTGTCTTCCTCTCTCTGCTTGTGAATGTTCTTGCTCCCTCCCTTTTGGTGGCGTTAGTGTTTCTGGAGCTCTGTGGTAGGTCACATCAGCTCACTGAGGAGCTGAAGCTAACTCCTTCAAATGAAAATAAGTTATCTGAAATGGGATGAGATGGTCAAAATGTGTCATCTAAGTGTGTTTGTGGGTGCTTGTTATGTAGAGGCTTCCGTAAAATCAGTCTGGTGACAGTTACAGATGTCATACATGAAAATGAAAGTTGGAAACCGTATAAAGCTTAATAAGTTGAAAGACTGTTTAGAGGTGGAGCAGAGACCCAAAAGACTATTGTGTTGGGGTTTTTTTTTAATTTTAGGCTAGAAGCCTGCAGTTCGTGCCTTTGATAGCATAAAAGTAGTCACATTGTCTAGTGTGACTATTTACACTTTTTAATAGCTGGTGGCCACAAAAAATGTAGAGTGTCTGATAAGTGGTGTGCTTTCTGGGGATCCTGGAGGGGGAGTTTCACAATCTGCAGCTTCACAAATAGCTCCTTCAGTGTCAGAACTGATTGTGGCAGCCCTATAGATGTGCTACATGGTGGATCCTTCCCATACAGTTGTAGCGTAGCTGACACTTGTGATTTTTCATTCACACCAGTGTAATTTACCACGTACCTCTACAAATATTTGCTCCAACTCTGTGGGGTATGGAAAGGCTGGCGCTGTGTTGGGACTTCTTTTTATTCATGTGTTTGGCTGTCGCTCTGGTGAATGATTAAGAAATAAACATAACAAGATAAAGAGTCAAAGTAGGACTGTTTTAAACTTGGTAGACTTTCTTGCTGTGTTCCTCCTTCCCACTCTCCATTCCTACCTCTGTCAATGTATCTGTATATGGTAAATGAGTTGTGCTGTAATGCATGCGTTGCAAATCAATGTCTTCTGCTTTAGCTTTTACCAGATTCGTGCATCTATGAAAATTCCTCCAAGAATTCCACACAAATTAGAAGCTAGCTTGTTACATGGAACTGGTAAGTGCCAAAACTTTTATGAAATATAAAACTTTTAGTAAATGAGGTCATTATCTTTCCTTGCTAATTAAGGATCAGCTTTTCGTCTTATATTGTTGTAATTAATATGTAATTGCTTTTAATTTTGTTACTAACACAGTGAAAATATACCTTATTCTTAGCAGTGAGACTTGAAAGTTGGTTACAGAATTTGTGTTACTGTTTTTCCTCTGTTGATTGTCTTTGCTGGTAGCAAAACATGATGATTCCTTTATATTAGCGTCTTCTGGTTTTTTCCACTGATCTGCTCAGCCTTCTCCATGTTCCAGGTTAAGATGACCAAGGGCAGATCTCATTTAAGTAGATACCTCAAAGTAGTGGAGAACTTCAGATACAGGCTCTTATCCAGATTGATAAGCCCATTTTTTTTTCTGAAAAGAACACTTTGAAAGGATCCAACTTTCAGTCTTGTTCTGCTGTTGCCTGGTAATAAAGTTGAAAATTTATTTAACCTGCTGACCAGAACTACCCACTCCCTCATCTTCCTGACACTCACTTTTGGTTTTTTTGTCCAGGCCAACTGAACCCAGAGAAAGCTGTTAGTGCTCTCCTAGTTCTGTGTAGCCTATAACTCAGCATGCTGTAATAATGTAAAAAGGAAAAAATTAATCAAGTTTTCAAATGTCAAGTGGAATTATTAGAATTGCAAGGAAGAAAAACCTGCTGTAGTCTGAGAAAATGTAATGTGATGTTACTGAAACCTGAATTTTTGAGGCTATTTTGAAAGTAACTGAGTAGAGCAACAATGTAGACACAGAATTTTGGTCAAGCATCCTGAATATTTCTTGGACCTTTGTGAGATAAATAAGTAATTCTTATGAACCAAGCAAGATTGCTCCACTTCAAAGGCAAAGTTTAGTGCAGTTTGGAGAATTTGGCTCTGGTAGATGTCCTTTACTAAAAAATATTGTTTGAATGGTGACATTTATTAATATGTTTTATACTGCTGGGGAAAAAAAATTCCATTTCAAGGTATATTTTAGAATGATCTTAGGTTATTTTTTTGGAAAGCTTCAATCTTATTATTTGTTATTATTTGTTAATTGTTATTAATTGTGACATGTGTTAGTTTTTCTATCTCCTGTTACTAGGCGTAAAGGATATAAATATTAAGACTGCAGTTTGGTGTGAGTTTAGATCAGCAGTGCTGTCAAACAAAAATTCAGCCCTGGCAAAAAAGATTCCCCTTGGCAGCTCTTTCTTACCTTCATATTGCCCTGTGTGCTGTGACACAGGTGTCTGTTTTGGTCCGGGAGTTCAGCAGGGGAATTCATTCAGCTGACGAGCAGCCATTTTACAAAAAACCAAACCCCTTCAAACCCAAAAACTTTGGGGTCCTTTTTAGGTCAGTCTCTCAGTTTGTTTTTTCAGATAGTTACTGATAATGTTTGTCCCACAACAAAGCAAAAGAAAGGGTACAAGCTGGTCAATGAAAGCGCATTAGTTTGTCCTTGTGGACATCATTGTGCTTGGTCTTGCTGAGGATTCCTGCTTTCCGTTCACTTCAGCTGCTTGCTTAATTTAGCAGAGCTGGATGCTGTAGCTCAGACGTGGTGGAGGAGTAGCCGATACCAGTTCCTGATACTGTTATGTGTATAAAACAGCTGCTATCAGGGTTTGTGTGGAGTAGCACTAAGGGTGTTGACCTGTGTGGAAGTGTTTCTTGTTGACCATAGAGGAGACTGGTCAGGAGCCCCACTACTCCTACTCTTGAGAATGATGTCCTGTGTTGGTCAGGTACTTCTCCCTATATGTTTCTATCTCTTCTCTCTTTCTCATACTTATCTATTCTAAATCCTATTTGCTTTGATGTATCATGGTTTTCCCACTCCAGTTTAAGTCTTTTTGCCTACTTCTAGCTCTCCCTAGCCTCTGCAGAAGTCACCTCAGTTTCTTTACCTCAGCTGTGTTTTCCCCTCTCCCACAGACAGTTTGACTTCTCTCCTCCTTTTCTTTCCCCAAGTTAAATATAAAGTCTTAGTTTTTCCTCTTCTTTCTGTTCCTTTGCATCTCCTTCCATCCCTTGCCCAGCCCTTCCCAGCTCTTAGTGAGGTCTTTTGTTAATAGAAATGGAAAACAATTTATTTAAATTTCCTGCATCTACTAGTTCACTGGAGTTGCTTGCTACCCACCATGAGTGTCATTACAGATATCATAGGGCAATTCACTTGCTTTAGCTTTAGCCTTGTGAAGGTCTCCTGTTATTCTTGTCGTTTGAAGGAAGATGTCATGCTCCAGAAAGTTATAAGAAAAACCTATGTATTTCTAGCCTGTATGATGTGGTTTCAGATTTTAAGGTGTTCTGAATTCCTTCTCTCAAAAATTTGTGGCTGGTTTTCAGAGGAAAAAAAGGTGGGGGGACAACAAAAGCAAGTTAGGAAGGAATGAGATTCATCTGTTTTTATGATGCAAGAGTAAATTAATTCCCCACTATTTTTTTCCCTTCATTGAGGAAAAGGCTTTTTGTGTGGATAGCTTAGAAAGAGTCTTGACCAGTCAAGTCAGTGCACCGTTAATTTAAAAAATAGTACTTCTGCCTTATTGACTCATGTTTGTGAGACCTTGCTCCCCATGTGGAAGTGGCTCAGCCTGTTCCTGACATCAGCTTTTCCTCTGCAGTTCCCCTCTCTCTTTTGAGGGTGCGGATTCACATTACGCTGGAGTCAGCAGAACTGAGGGCTGTAACTCGGGGCTGGACAGTGCACAGGAAGTGGGACCTCGGCCTTTTGTCTCTAGCTCTTCTTTTGTATCACATGGGAGCAGGAGATCCCTTTTGCTGATGCTGTGCAGTTATATCAGATTATGTGCCATGTGAAACCATACCTGCTCTGCCCTTCACCTGTAACAGATGACACAGATGGACATAAGCTGAAAGTGGCATTATACATAGGGGAATGACACTGGTAATGATTCAGCCTTTGTAAGCGTTTTGTCCAGGACACCTAAACCGAAGATATGTAGGAAAGCACTTCAGCAAAACCCAGTATCTGTACTTGTTTCTAGTTTCTGAAGGCAAGTTGAACTAAGATTATAGAGTGCGAATGTTTGCCAAAGGTAGTGATATTCTGTCAGAGGCCCCAAATCTGTACAGAACAAACAGCAGATTCTTTCCCCCTGTGGATTCCGTTGAAATAATTCATCAAGAAGAATCAAAAGAATTTTAAAAATATTTTGCCTGCCCATTTACACAATTTCTAAGACTTTGTGTTCTGGTAGAGGTTGATGTTATTGAGCCTTTTTGTAAGAGGAACGATAAGGAAGTATCAGTATTTCTGTTACTTCTGTTCTTCCAAGTTACATCTTGTTTTATCTACTTTTCTTCAGAGGATAGTACCCATCACAATACTTTCTGTGTGAAAAGCCATTGTTATTATGATAAACACTTCCTCAGTAACTGTTTTAATATGTTTGCTTTCTCATTTCTTCTGCAAGTCTTTTAATGTTGGGGGTTTTTTTGACAAAAGATTCCCCAGTTATTTATCACAGTTTTCTGAACTCTTTTTGATGAGTAGCCTCTGGATTGAAAGCATAAGTGTCATACTGCACGAGAAATGTAAGGTTCAGTTGATAAACTTGGAACTGGTCTGGCCAGAGTAGGATGCAAAGATGTGAAAGGCAAGAATGAGCCACCTCTTTTCTTGATTAATTCAGTGGAGTGGTATATGTCATTTAACCTCCTTGTCTCGTCTGTAGGTAATTGAGAGTCCTCAGTGTGGTTAAACCCTGCAAATCAACATGAACGCTGGATGAAACTAGACAGATTTCAGGACTTTTATTAGAATTTTTGATGCCTAGAATGTCTTACTTCCATTTGTAACAAAGAAAAAATTCTTCAGTTCAAAACTTACATTAAAAGCAATTAAATTAAAAATATTGATACAGTGTTTCTTTAAAACAAAATGTACTCCTTCAAACTCCAGCAGTTGCTGACTGAAAACTGCTGGTATTTTTGGTGTTACAGTTTTAATAGTGGTCATGAAACTGATGGAAATGATAATTCCACTTAACTTGCTGCTCTGGGTTTTACAGTTATGTTAATACTTGTCTCTCTCTTCAGGTGCAGATCTTGCCTTTCCTGCTTCAGTCCATGACAATATAGTTTGCAGTAAAACATTTCAAATTCTTTACAAAAATGAGGAAGTTTCTGTGAATGACGTGATGATTTTCAAAATAAAAATGCTGTTGGATGAGAGGAAGGTAATCTGCCATTCAACTTTACTGTATTCAGATAACTCAGTCTTCATTATGTACAATTTGAATTGGTACAAATAAGGGACCTGAAAGATTTCATGCTTCTACAATTTCTTTGTAGATTGAGGAGTCACTTAATGAAATGAATTTTCTACTAACATTAGATCTACACTTCACGGATACAGACTATTCGTAAGTTTAAATATGGAAGATTTTATTAAAGCAACAATACGTGTTAAATTTTTAAACTGATTAAATCTGTATTATCTATAGGTGTAGTGTGTTCGTAATAGACATAAATGATGGTTAAAAAGAAATCCAATGCTCAAGTCTGTAAAGATTTCATAACTGGTTTGTCTCATTTTGGTAATTTTTTTTTCTTAGGGGGAGATGCCTTTGCATTCCAAAGTATAGACCTATGCTAAATTGCCAGCTGTGTCAGTTATTAATAAGTTGCACTTTGTGTATAATTGTTCTAATTGTATGTTGGTTTCTTAATTTCTTTTTAGACCAGATGACCTGAGCACACTACAGCCAATTAGTAGCCGAACTTTAAAGTTGCACTTTAACTTACACCAGGGCCTTCATCATTACGTCAATGTTATGTTTGATTACTTCCACCTTTCTGTCATATCGGTTATAGTCCATGCTTCTTTGGTTGCTCTGCATCAGCCATTGATAAGGTAATCTCTCATTAATAAAATGCAAATAAATTATTGAGTGTTCAAATGCAAATGTTATTAAAAAAGAATAATTAAGAAGGAATTAAATCTATGACCAATATTGTTTTCTGTATGATGATTTCAGAATATAGGACCCAGAGGGATGAGAAACTTCTTGCTTTCAAAGTTACCTGAAAAAGATTTGGAGAGGTTTTTTTTGTTAGAAATAAGAGCATGTAATGTAGAAGAGAGATAAATACCCAAGACCAGGGAAGTGGAGGAATGTATAAATGTATTTATACATGTATAAATATGTATAAATATTTATGAATTTTCCTAATCAGACAGATCCACTGCTCACTGTAGTTAGTGACTGAAATAGCTGCCATTAATACAAATAGGGTACCTTCTGTTAGCTATCTTCTCTGCACAGTTTTCAGTTACTGCTGGAATGGCAATGATGTCTGCAAATGATGCATTTACTATTTAAGTAAATGCAAGTGGAGAATTTACTTTTCTCTTTAAAAAATATTTTGCCTCATTTTTGCTGGAGCATTTTTTATTTCATTTAACTGTGTTACCCTTTGCAATCTTTATTTACTTCTCTCTCTCAAAAATAAGTGAGAAAAACGGCTGACAGTTGGACACAGTCACACATATGAAGTGTTCTTTAAACAGCTTTTCCTTTAGCATGTCTATCTTTTCCTTCTTTCATTATCTTCAGATATACCATGATACTGCCCCTAAGTTTCTTCGTATTCAAGTTCAGTCTGTGCTGTAAATGCCCAAACCTTTAGCTTAAGGTATTCCCACTTCTTGTGCCTGTCTTCACATCACGGAGAGCTGTATCTCTGTGTATGTTAGACAGCTGTTCTGTGCAATAGGGCTGTGCTGGTTGGAGGATTCAACTGGCTTATGTGCCTTCCGGTTCTTTTTTTTCCCCCTCCAAGTGGTTGGAATTGTTTTGGTGGTGTGTTTTAGGTGTGGTTATATAGTAAATGAGCTGACACATCTGAAGAGATGGTGCAGCACTATATGACATAGAAATAAGTACTGAGGAGGTGGGAATTGTTGGAGACTTCATCTGAGAAATGCACTTACATGCACTTTTCAATGCACTTAAAGTAGCATTTGTGTATATAAAGTGTATGTTGTCATACCATACTGCAAGTGAAATTGAGGCATTTAACCTGTATTTATCCCATAGCTGTAGGGCTGAACTTAACTTCATTGTCAGAAATTGAAAAATAGGTTTTGTTACTAATTTACAGTCAGGAACATATTTGTCCCTGCTGACCTTTTAAAACGCTGTAGTTCATCTGAGGGGTTTCCTACATATTTTTCCTCTGCTTTTGGCTTTTCAAGCGATGATACAATAATGCGATTTAATTTCAAACCTCAACTTGATACAGCTTGTGTAAAGAGATATTGAAACAAAACAGCAACTTCTGTGCTCCTTCCATTATCTTTAGAGTAGATTGTTGCCAGTGTCCACAAAATCGTTTTAAGGATTCAAGTTGTCCCTTAAATCAGCTTAGTATGGGGAGAGGAAGAAACTTTAAAATTTACAGAGTTTTATTTCTGCTGGGCTCCCCCATATTTAACATGTAGCAAATACTTAATAGTTGCAGTATCCACATGTGGCTCACTTCTCTGGAGCACCTCTTTCTGAAAAACCTGAAAATTGCAGACATCACTTATCATTCTTCATCCTTCAGGCTGTCATGGGTGACAATTTTGCTCCTCTGTTTGGATCATGCTCACATTATTGACACCTCTTCCTTTCCTGTGGGGGGTTTACTTTTTGAGTGTTTTCTTCTTCAGAGTAGCATCCAGTTTCACCTTCTCTTGTGAACAATCAGTATTAACACTTCCATTGAAAGAGAGGAGCGGATTTTACTTGGTTACAGCCCTGGAGTCCTGTGCAATCTACTCTTTTTTTATTAACCTGTCATTGCTTATTTCTGCCCGCTATTTAATAGTCCTCACTTTCTGCATTCATTAATTTTTTTTCTAGTTCTTTGTTCTCACAAGGCTACTGTTGCAGTTTGCTCTGTTCTCCCAGGGATTCAGGTTGGGATCTCCTCCTCAGTAGGCAGAGGTCAGGCATCCTTAGGAAAGCAGCAGTGGCAGTTTGTGTGACAGCTTTTCAACTTCTTGCTACTGCTTCATTTTTAAGAGGTAAAGTCCCCACAGCAAAGTTGGCAGAAAATAAATGCATAAAAACATGTTATAGTTCAGAATTTATCTCTCTGGTTTAAACTTTCAGGAATATTGTTTAAATTAATTGAGGTTTGCCTTAGAAATAATGAGGAAGAGCTTCCACAATCTCCTGGCCTTATTTGCTGGCCTTCATGGTGAGAGATGGCCACAGAACAGCTGAGGGTAATATTTTGTTAAATTTGTCCAGTCTTCAGACAAGGCTGGAGACTTGTTTTGAAGAGAACTACCTTAGAAGCACTGCTCCCCTGGCACAGCATCAGAGGCTTAACTGAGGTATCTGGGTCATTGTGAAGGGTTCTGTAAGGGCAGACCACCGTGCTAGGAACTTCCAGGGTCTTACTGAGCGTCCTTGTTTCTACTACTTTTCAAGAAAAATCAAGAATTTGTTTTAACTGTGATAGCCTTTTGACAGTTCAAATTATCAATTCATTTGTGCTTTTTGCAGTTTTCCTCGCCCAGTGAAGAATACATGGTTGAACAGGAATGCACCAGCACAAAACAGGGACTCTGTGATTCCTTCTCTTGAAAGTGTGGTCTTTGGCAATAACTACACAAAACAGTTATCAGCAGATGTAAGAATATATCAGTTTAAGGTTTTATTTGTATTCTGTTGGGAGGTGAGAATATTATCTTTTCTGCAGGAATATTACTTGATAAAGAATGAATTTTGTTAGAGTTACTTTGGGGTGCCATGTGGTAAGGGAAATGAGAAAAAATGTTCCAAAAGGCTGTGTTCCATGCTTCAGGAACATACAGGTGGAAAGTTTACAGTATTAAGTGTTTAAATTTATTTTTTAATGTCTTGCAATCCATTGAAAATCACAAAAATTACAAGTTTGTGAAAAGAGGCAATTGATTATCTTTTTTAGTCATTCTGCTAACACTTCATTTATTGTACAAAATTAACATGTGCCTTTTTTCTTTATTTTAGGGTTGCAGCTTTGTTGTTTCAGAATCTTTCCTCAGCCATGCTTATAATTTCCACTATACACTTTGTGCCAGTTTACTCCTTGCTTTCAAAGGGTTACACAGCTATTTCATTATGATAACAAAGGAGCTCCCCTCTTCTCACCGAATTGAACTGGGTATGTTCAGTTTAATAAAATGCATTGCTTTCTTGTCAATGTTCATTAACAATACACTCTTCTATACAAAACTGTCACTGATCTCATGCATCTGGTATATCTAAAATACTTTTGGTTGAAGAAGAAATAAAGTAGAAGTACTGTCGCATTACTAATAAAATAAGGAGATAAGAGCCTAAGTATGCAAATATATTTTTTCTTGTTGGTCTTGATTTGTGCAGTTACTTCAAATCATTGTGTTTACTGGTGAGAAAGTTAGAGAAGCTCTTAATCCAAGTATAGCACACTATACTTCTTTGTTCGTTATATGGAAACTTTGCATATTTGTACAAAAATTTGTAACTCTGTAAGTGTTGATTTGAGAAAAATATTTTAATGGAAACTTATCTGAAAAAAGACCTACAAGAAAAAATTGCTGCTGGCCCAGTTTGTAATGTAACTTTTTTAACAGATTTAAGTGCCACGAAGACTTCTAGTTAACCACATTTGATGAAAGTAACTGCAAAAGTGTTAAATAAAATGTATGGAAATGCACATAAACATTACATTTCTGTACAATGCATATATACTAGAGAGCCAAGCCTCAATTTGTGAAGTAGAACAGTGCAAGTAAAAAAGGAAAATATACTGGCGTTGGAAAGAATTATTTAGAGTTTTTCCTCAGCAAGCGTATATCTTTTTAGTCATGTTCTGACTTTTGGAATTTACATGTAGACAGCATTCATTGATTTTTGTATTGTTTAATTTTACCATTGTCAAAACTGAGCATAGTGAAACAGTAAGGTTGGAAATTGATATATGAAAGCTATTTGAAAAATGTATAGGGTCAATTAATGATTCAATGAAAGAATGTTTCACTCACGTATTTCAAAATATAAAGCTTTTTTTACAGGAAGAAATTTTTTTGTGGGAGTGTATCAGAAATCTGTGTAGAAAAATACTAGAAACTGAGGCTTTTCCTTTATGGAAGTAAAAATACTGCAACACACTGCAAAGAACATGTCTGTGTCAGTTATCTTAATATGGAGGGAAACACCTTATTAAAGGAGTAACTCAACTCTTAGTCTTCCTTTTAAGGTCAAAATGTGTTTTTTTCCAAATCATAGAACCATAGGATCATTTAGGTTGGAAAAGACCTCTAAAGATCATAGAGTCCAAGCATTAACCCAGCACCACTATGTTCACCAATAAACCGTATCCCCAGGTGCCACATGCACATGCCTTTTGAACACCTCAAGGGATGGGTGACTCCATGGGCAGCTTGTTCCAATGCCCGACCACCCTTTCAGTGAAGAAGTTTTTCCTAATATTCAATCTAAACCTCCCCTGGTGCATCTTTAGACCATTTCTTCTTGACCTGTCACTAGTTTCCTGGGAGGAGAGGCTGAGCCCCACCTGGCTACAACCTCCTTTCAGGTGGTTGCAGAGAGAGATGAGGTCTCCCCTGAGCCTCCTTTTCTCCCACCTAAACAACCCCAGCTTCCTAAGCCTCTCCTCACAGGACTTGTGCTCCAGACCTTTCACCAGCTCCATCGCCTTTCTCTGGACACACTCCAGCAGCTCAGTGGAGTCTGATGGCACTATTGTTATTGTATGGATAGGCTTAGACTAAATCTTGATGCTTAATTGTTTCAGACAGGACCTTCAATTCCCCTAAAACACTCCTTCAAAATATATATATAATAGAAAAAAGCCGGCCATTGAGTTGCATACTTGGGTTGTACCTTTCAGCCTCATGGAAAGCACCAGAAACATTCATAAGCTTTAGTGGAACTTGAATCAGATATTTTCTCATCCCTATGGGTAATTTAGCTTACCTTTGGGAATGAAAGTTTGAACAGAAATACTCAAAATAAATATCTGAAGAGAATATTACAGCTTACATTAAACATTTATTGTACATATTCTGCTGAGAGTTTGTTTCCTGTGGGTTTGATTTTTTTATTTTTATTATGTCTCTGCTAGAATTACTTTGCTTTTTTTTGTAAATATCTTTCTCATTTATTTCAGTTATTTTATATATATACCGATTGGGACAATTGATGTAATAAAAAGTACTAATAATGTAAATACTAATTATTACTTTTTGCTCATGAAAAATAACTAATGCCTACCATTAACACTAATTTTTCTAAAATCCATCGACAGTAAAAAAAGCTGTGTTTTCTGAAATGTCTATAAAGAAATTGAAGCTCACTGGACCTCACAAATTACACAACTGTCATTCACAATTTTTTTGTAAATTTTTAAATTAAATTAACTATTTTATAGTGGATATTTTATCTCTGAAGTTTAAATGGGCATTGCAGAAGAGAATATCCAGTCCTGTTTAAACTCCAGAATCATCACTTTCGTGTTTCGGATTAAATTATTATCTCTCTAATTTTGTTTCTTCTGTTTGCTTTGCTATTGCTCTGTCATATAATTTTAACACAAGACAGTGATTTTGCAGAAGCATGTGCAGACAACTGTTGGACTTGATAAGTGTAATTGAGCATTTAAGTGTTAGTGGTTTCAGGAAGTAAAAAATGCTAGCTTAATGTGAATCATAAGTGATACTCTAGAAACTACACTAAAATGGTATGTTTTCATGTACTGGTCTAACTGCACTAATTGCTAGGCTAGCAATAAGCTCTTTTACTAACTTTAAGGCAAATAATAAATCACAGATGAAAACCGGAGTGTAGTAACTAGTCATGTGTGTGCAATCCCTGTAATAGCCAAGGCCAGCATGCAGGTCCTTTATGAACGCCTTCTCAGAAGAAAATATCCACGAACCCAGAGAGACGCCTACCTAGGTATGTTTTCAAAGCAGGTGATATAACCCCTCAGATCTTTATTGATACTATAAAATATTATTAATAATGATATGAAAGATTACATTCTTTTGTAGACAGGAACACTATTTCACTATTCAACCATTGTGAACATATGATAAACTCTGAAGTCTGCAGAATTGAGCTACTTACTTCTAGGCTGAATGTAGATAATAAAATGAGACATTATTGCTGGTTTTTGTTTTAGCATTGTTCTCCTTTACTAAACAAAAATGTCAGTCAGTCATCAGCATTTAAAAAAATAGCTAAAAGTTGTAGTTACATTTAATTCAACACAGACTTTCTTTTTTTTTTTTTTTAGATAATTAAAGACTAATACCTTTTCTTCATGAGGAATCTTTCAGGTTGCTCCTAGTATCTCAGGACTTGATTCTTCCAAACACTACACAAGACATTATCAGAGCTTAGGGTGCATTTGTTCATGTCTGCATGGCCAGTTCTCCCTTTGGAGACTGTCAGTGTCGGCCTGATGCTGGACAAAAGATGACACGTTGTTTAAGCACAAGGAAGTTTTTGATGGGAAAATGATATAATGGCATTTCAGTCTCACAGTAGGTCACCAGCTTAATCATCTTTAACTGCCTTTTGGTTTTGTTGTAAAAAGAAAACAAAACTATTTTTTTAGCAGAGCCAGCAAAATTGCATCAGATGGTTGCTGGGTGAACATTACATTTTAGTGCTTGAGTTCCTTTTGTCTGTTCCTTTTTTTTTTCTTAATATACCATTGTAGTTTGGGGTTTTCCATAATGATTTTAGATTTCAGTTTTAAATCTTGTTCAGCAAGCCTATTCTCAATTAAAGTGTGACAAATGATGAATAATCAGTACTGTGTCATAAATAAACCATTTCATTTTTCACTAATGACAAAATTTGGCCACACCAAAAATACTGTCATATTTTAAGCTGTTTTCACGTATTTTCAGAAAAATTATCATCAAGTGCTCTGTAGCAAATACAGGTATATGTAGTGTCTTTCAACAGCTTTTGTAAATTTGTTTCTGAGAACTTCATGCATTTCTTCATTTTGCATATTTTCTCAGAACTTTTAGTTGTATGAGTTAATTTGTGTGGCATTAAGTTTAAACCTAAGTGTGTTGGATGCAATTACTTGAAAATGCATATATACTTACAAATCTAGGTTGTATAATTCAAAGATAAGTTGAGTAAACATTGTTGCTGTTCTGTAAACCTGTGTTCATTATCTGTATCCTAAGCTAATTATTGTGGGTTTCAAGGAATGTTTTGTTGGTGTGTGTTTTCCAGAAAAATTCTAGTCTTATTCCTTAATATTGTGTTTCAAAAATGAGAAGGAAATACTTGTTACAGACCATTTTGGAGTTTATAAATTATTCCCTTGTTACTGGTACCTCAGATCTAGAAGGAAATTTAACTTAGTACTAAATTATTTTTTAATTTATCAGATTCCCTTAAGTCAACAGGAATGATAAACAAGGAAAAAAAATCTACATGAAGGAATAAATCTGTTTTCTTCATACATGAGTCATTCAAGGTTCAGATGCGGTTTAAGCTGCCATACTGTGGAACACAAAGTTGCTTTTAACATTGAGATATTGAGAGAAAGATCAGTTAAAGAACAGTTTTATTTGACTAAAATATGATTCTTCAGACAATTAAAGAATTTTGTTTATATTCGTGTAGCTTGCAAATCAGATAAATAATATACCTGTAGAATAATGGTATTAGAATAAGGTTTCTCTGGAAAATCTGGTAGCAGAGGAATTGTATTACCTTGGTTGTGAACAATGACATTGCTGCTGAATAGCAGAGAAGCTCTAAATGAATAATCTGCAAAGTGTATCATCTAAATTACGCTATTTTCAAATTTGATTTTTGAATGGAAAATCAGTATCCTTGACAGCATATCATGATAAGTGATCTTGATGATTGCAAACTTTTTTTATTAATTGTGTTCTGTCCTCAATCTCAGAAATTGCTATGAAAATATTTTAATGGGAGTTTACAATTTATTTGACTGTGGCACTTACTATGACTTCAAGTTTTATTTTATGAATTCTTTTTAATGTTTTAAAATTGTTTTGTGATATTATTGGTTTCACTTTGCAACTTGGAAAGTGCTTTACTCATAGATGTGTCCTCTCATCTTTCCAGAAAACATAGATGTAGAAGTTCGTCTTACAGAATTGTGTGAGGAAGTAAAGGTACAATTTTTTAATGTATTAAATATGTGAAATAACTAAAAAAGTAGAGTATGATGATTTCATATACTACTTGGGAATAAACTGTGTCAGGGATAACAGCAAACACTTACTTAAACTCTTCCCCCAAAGAGAAACTGCTCAACTGACACCAGAACTTAACTGACTGGTGTGTCAGTAGTAGCCATGGTAACTCTGCATATCATGAAAATGTAGGTTATAGAAAGGTGGATTACTTGTAAGAAAATCACGTTTTGAATTTTCTGCACTTAGAATTTGAATTCTTTGGTTTTGATGGTATCAGATCACAGTGTTACAAGATCAAGCAGTAGTAGTAGGTTGTACAAAGAAAGGCAGATTCTGCAAATGATCCCCTCATCTGGAAGGACTTGTCTCCCTTTCCTCAAGGATACACTGTACTTCAGGTGACTTAGATTTGTCTCTCCAACTCTTTCCGTAGTCAGAACTCGCCCCAGTTGAATAGCTAATTTCCTTGTCACAACAAAGTTTAAAGAACAGACTTTAAAACTTTTTTGGAAGATTATCCCTGCTTTGCTGCCGAGTGGGCCATCTGCCCAGCCTTGGAAGAGCAGTGGGCTTACCTTTTGTTACAGTAGTAGTAGAATAACTGCAAGGCAATGTAATACTGCCTTTAAAAGGATGTGATTTGTATAACTGAACACAAATCCAGCGTTATCTCTCTATAGGCAACTAAGAATCTTAGTTTATGTATTAAAAATTTTTTTAAATTTACATTAGCTTACTAAAGTATGTTTATATTTTTTCAGTTATTTCTTTTCTGTTCTATGTGTGGTTTACATCAAAAGTTTCTCTTATTTCCACTCTCACTAGTTAAGTTGGTGTTTCAATATTTTCAATCCTTTTTTCTACTTGCTTTTTATTATTGCTAGAGTTGGGTCTTTACTATCTTTTATTTTTAATTCCTTTGTTTCAGTATCTTATGTACCTGCAATGAGTTTCTGAAAAACTGTATTTTTTTTCTAAAATGGCAAGGAGCATAAGCCTAGCAGTCTGCAATTGACTGGTGTGGGACTGTGTCACAGGATTACAGTACATTGTTAAGAAAGAAAACTAGTTTCACACTGGATTTGTCTTGGTGTGCTCTGGTTCTAGGAAGCCTGTGCTATAACACTGCCTCCTGACTTTGCTTAAAATGTACATAGATATATAGCATCTTATAAAGGTTACTGTGAGTTGTGACTGTTCTAAAATGGAGATGTCTTTATTAAATTTTTACTTTGATAAAAAAGTTGATCGAACATAGCAAGTATCAATTTTTGGTTTCCTGATTCCTGTTCCTTTCAGGCATGCTGTGTGTTAGAAAACCGCATGTTAGAAAATACAGCAGCCGAACTCAGTTGTCTTCGGCATAAATGGAATTGTTGCTTTACTTTATGATCAGAAGTCCTAAAAGGCAACTGGATAATATTTAATACAACATAAAATAATCTATTATTGTTGTAACATGGATTGATTCAGTTCTGATACTTAGTCAAAACAGTTCTCATTTGGAAGTTGGTTTTAAATGAAAATCCTCACTGAGATAAAGGACGTTTTTTTTTAATTCTTGTCTATACATTATGGTTTCATCAGTGAATCATGTAACTATTTTTTTCTGACTTTAGAAAATGGAAAATCCTGATGAACTGGCAGAACTTATAAATATGAATCTTGCTCAGCTTTGCTCACTTCTGATGGCTCTTTGGGGGCAGTTTCTGGAGGTCATTACCTTACAAGCGGAGGTCACAGCTTTACTAGCACAAGAGCATCACACGTTAAGAGTAAGTATTGACTCGGGCATGTTCATACACTGTTGGGACACTGTTACAGAAATGTGTATCACAATGAGACTCCAGGTTATAATTTTTTTAGTTATAGTTGTATAAGTTGGTTGAAATCAAAAAGGGAGCTGTTGTATTGCATTTGTTACCTTGTGTATAATTATTATATTCTTAGAATATAATACCTAAAATATATTTATGTTTGTGAACCAACTAATTCACTGTTCTTTTGAATAAGAAATGCAGTTCAGAAGGCAGATTGGATTCTGTAGAATAAGTTACATTTGTGCAAACTGTTGTATTTTTCCGTGGGAGCCATGCCTATTGCCCACCCTGCATTTTACTTCTCTGCTGCATTTAGGCTGCCCGCTTACATCATAAAACAAAATGCATTTCCTTCTGAACTAAGAATTTATGACATTCACAAGCTTTGAAAAGTCTCTAAAGTTGGATTTTAGAAAAAATGTGCATGATTTGGCATGTGAGTACGTGTCTATATACATAAAAACATCTCTAGTGAGTGCCTGTGCACACAGTTGGTCTCTGTGTGTGTGCAGTTGCTGTGGGCTCTCTGCACACAAAACCACAGCAGTGCAGGTTTTGTTCCTGTAGTGAAATATATTCAAGTATGAACTAAAGCATTACTCTTACTTGATAAATCACATTGTTTGATGAGGGAATCATGGTTGTGGAAATGGCCTATTCTGGGGAATAAATGGAATCTTTCAGAAAAAACGCAAGGCTTGTTTATTAGATGTGCTACCCATAGGAAAGTGATCATTTTACCGTCTGTGAATCTTACATACCTTCCTGTACATTTCCTTTAAATTCTGAAATCCTTCAAGTTAACTGGTGGAAGGTATGAAACAAGAAAACTGTTTCACTTAATCTGCACTTGCATTAAGCAGCTTATATGTTACTGTTTGTACGAGTTTATAATTAATAATACGAAAGGAAGAATGAATATTTAATTTTTACTGCTCCAGAAAAGATACTACTAATGGTTATATATTCAGCTTCTTACATGTGGTTCTTTTAAAAATCTGTGATGTAAGTCATCCTTCCTAGCTCATAAACACCTTAATTATTGAATTTTACTGCAGTTATTGTAGGGAGTATAAATCAAAGTATTTAATTATACTGTGTGAATTGGGATATTGCACATATTAAAAGTATTTCTGTGATGCTTTCCAGTTTGCAAAATGTTTGAATAGGACTTCCCTTCCTCCCCTTTTTTTTTTTTTTTTTAAAACATGTATAATTTGATTTCATGACCTATGAAATGTTTGCATGACCTGTGTCCTTTTGAGTTGCTGTTACAGTCACTTCTTTTATTATCTGTCACTATACATTTATGTATACCTTATGATTCTCCTGAGAATTTATATTCTGAGAGTTTGTATAACCTTACTTTGGGAAATCTACAACGATCATGTTTCAGTAGAGCCCTTATCTGCACCTACCAAATGATGCAGGTTTTACGGATGTTGAATTTAGTTGAGATTGGAAAGATGACCTACTAATTCTTCTCTTGAGAGATTCTGTGTTCATATTTAGAATCATAGAATTTTTAAAGTTGGATAAATGGATACTCTGATGTGTTCACTACTGGATGCTAAATCTCATTTTATCTTTTCTTCTTGCAATATTTCCAGACTATACTTCCACAGGAAATTTCTCCCTGGGAAAATTTTTATTTTTAATCTAAGATAAATGAACCCTTTTAAAGAATGATTAATCTGATTGGTTTTGTGTTATTTGTGGTATGTTTTGTTATTTTGTGTTGGTAGTGTTAAAATACCCCCTGGAAATACCTGCCCACCTGTGTTTGGTCAAATGGCTTTCACCCTCTTTGCGTAGATGCTTATAAAATGGGTATTTCTGCTGAAGTGTTAATTATTTAAATTATTATTTTAATAATTTTACTAATGTTTACTTAAATGTTTCAATATTTAACTATTTTCAAATACTTGGAATAGTAAGCACTACATTAAAAAGTCAGGAACACTTTAGGTATACTGGAACTGTTAACTACATTTTACATGCTGGTAAGGTTTACAACTGTGTTGGATTGAAAAAACATGTTACTTTATATTACCAAATGTTTGAACGCTAAACTGGTTCATCTCTTTTCCCTAGTGACATCTTCTGGTAGGCCTAAACATACTCTTACAAAATTATTTCTTTCAGTTTGACTAGTCCTAAAATAGGAGAGCTGAAAGCTAAGATCTCTGACTGCTACTAATAAATGTGTAGAGACATAGTATATATTCCACAGCAGTTTTTGTATAAAATTCTTCTGTTTACATTGAGAGGACCTTAAAAACCATACTTTTAGGAAGTCTGTGGGGATTAGGAGTAGCAGATACAATTTCCTCCTGCAAAGTCATTGTGGAGTCAGCTCAAGCTGGTAGTGACTGCGTCACTGGCAGCAGCTGGGAGTCATTCTGGTTCTGCTGAGCCTGTTTAACAGCATCCTAGCAAATGCTTCAGTCCTTCAATAAGTTAAGCAGTGATCAAACATAATAAACTACTGTTGATTGTGGGTTTTGTCTTTCTTTAGTATAGACTTACGTGGACTTTTTGAGCCTGCTTTCAACTAGTTTTATATTGGTGCTATTCTACTCAAAGCTGTCTGGAGCTGGCAATCAGATTTTCTTCAAAAGCATTGGAATTACTGGGATTTATTGAAAACGGAAAAAAAGCCTTCCTTCTCTGTTTGAAAGAGGGGCAGAATTCTAAAAATTTGTTCTCTGTATAACTCAGGTTACTTTATTTGGTAAAGTGCTCACATCTAAACTCAAAACTACCTTGCTTGCTTCCTGGGAAACAGCTGTATGCTGTTTTCATGACATAAACCACAGAAATCTACTAATTTGGCAAAGTTCCTATAACTATTACCTGACTGATTAGGATCTTCAATTCATTTTTAAATTGCTTAGTTTAGAATAATAACGTCCACGCTTCATGATCAGTTGTTGTAAAATTTAGGATTTAAGGTGTAAAACTATCTGTTAAGTCTGTTGTATAAGTCTTCCCTTTCTTGGAGGAAGGGTTGAGGATTAGCTCTGAGAAAATCATGTATTTGCAATGTAAATGTCTATTTAGAAAACCCAGCTGGGAAAACGCAGCAGAGGATTTAGGAACACCAATTTTAATCCCACATGTGTATGCATAAACTCCTGACAACAAATTCTGAAGAAAAGCAGATGGAGTTCCTTGTCACTGCTGAGAGTGGAAGTTGCATTTACAAGAAAGTGTCAAATTTAGTGTTTTCTTTTTACTTCAAAACATTCTCCATGACTATTCAGAGGTGATATTATGACTGCGATTAATTTCATGTAATACAGCTAAATAATTTCTGGGAGGTTGGGACAGGACTTTTCAGCTTCTACAGCAGGTTAGAGATTGGAGGTTTAATGTTTGTGGTTTGGGGTTCGGTTTTTTCTTAAGCACCTTGGAACAATTTTTTTCCGCAGATTTTCTTGTGTTAAGAAAACAAAAAAAGGAAAGCGTAGAAACTACAGAGCATAAACTTCATCCAAAAATGGTACTCTCTGAAAGTATACTGGGCAGTGTATCAGGAGGGACCATGAACTCCCCTGCAAGTGCTTGTCTCTGAACGAAATTAATGTGGTCCTGAATGCTTGATGTTTGCCAGTTAATGCACAAGATTTTCCTAGTGCTATGTCTGTGCTCTGGGTGGATGCAGATGCTGGCCACAGCTCTGAGTGAAAGTGCTGAGAGAATTGAACTAGGTCTGATGCTTCACCAGATACACTGAAAACTCCCTCAGTCTGGGAAATTCAGTAACTTAAGAGGAAAACACAGAGTATATTGAAGAAATAAAGGAGTAGGAGGCCAGGAAGTGGTTGGTAAATAAATTATTTTTTCAGTAGACTAACATATGTGATTCTCAAAGTGGGATAGAAATTTTGTTTTAATTGATACAAACAAATTGATGTTAATGCACAAGCAGTTGCCAACAACCACTGCACAGCACATTCTCTTTGATTTGCCTTTTTTTTGATGCAAGTTGCATCAAAAAAGGAGGACAGTTGCAAGAATAAAATGCTTATAGAATGAATTAGTATTTATATATAATATTGGAAATGTGAGGAATCTCATTTTGCAAAACCTTAACTTTCGGGTTTCTAGATACTGCATTTTTAGTACATCGATTATATTTTTATTTGTAGTAAGTTGCTGTACAATTCACACTCTATTTGAACACTACATATTTGATGGTAAAATAATATCTCTCCTATGTTATTAGTATCCTTTTAATATTGTATTGTTTATTGACCTCAGCCAATTAAGTCTTGAATACAGTGCTTATAATTAACATACATTCCATTACTGTCTTCATCACTTGCAGATGAAATATTTACCAACAAAAGATTTTTTTGCTCAGTAGTTTACTGTGGGCTAGAGACTATTTGTGGAAAGTTTGAAACACTTTTCTGTATTTTGAGACTGCAGAATATCTAATAGGTTTCTACATCTGAAGGTAATCCTCAGGCTCATTCAGAAGTGTCCGTTGAACAGTCATTTCCTTTCTTCTCATTGGGAATGTCTCACAATATTTTTGTGTGGTTTTGTTTCAGGTGAGCCTGATTTGGATGATTGACTGATTGGCAATCAAGTTTTCAGCAGGCAGTTAAATCTAATGTAATTCCAAGTTATCCAGTGCACAAATTAAAATTCTTGTTTCAGTCTTTAGTATTGTCTGTGGCATCATCTCAAAAAAAAAAAAGGAACTATAATATACATACAAATGAATGACACTGATGTGCAGGAATGCTGGTGGATTTTTTTTAGTTATATGTAATGTAAAATAAACTCTAACTTCATTTGGATTTTGCAGGTGCGCAGATTTGCAGAAGCATTCTTTTGTTTTGAGCATCCTAGGCAAGCTGCTCTTGCCTATCAAGAACTACAGTGAGTAGCCTTTGGAAGTGCACAGTATGTAGATGTAGTACTGTTATCCTGAAGCTTTTGTTGAGTAGAAGTAGTCTTGCAAAAATACATAAATTGAAGAGAAACTTAGGTTCTCACTACAGATTTAAAGTAATGAAAGTTATATAAGAAGTTATTAAATATTAAAGTTATTAATAGCTAATTAATTTCTATTAAAGTGAATTAAAGTGTTGCTAATTTCTGTCAGTGTAAAAATAGAGTTCTGTTTTTTTCACGGAAGACTATTTCCTTTTTTCAGTGCTCAAAGTCATCTACAGATGTGTGCAGCTATCAAAAACACTTCCTTCTGCAGTTCTCTTCCACCTCTCCCTATCGAATGCAGTGAACTAGATGGGGATATGAACTCTTTGCCTATTATCTTTGAAGATCGGTATTTAGATTCAATTACTGAAGGTAAACACACCTCACACTAGTTTCCTTTTTGAAGAAATGAGCAAAAATTATGTAAAACTTGAGTATTTTTCTTTAAATTTCTTGCTGGCTTTAAAGGAGGAATTTATTTGCCTGGATATTTTTTAGCTTGAGTTTTGAGGATGTGTAACATTCTATAATTGCTAGTGTTTTATAGCATCAGTTATCTGCATAATATTGATAAACAATCCTTTTCTTTCCTTGTTTTCTCCCCCCGTACACTCTTTTCTGATGAAAGATCTGGATGTACCCTGGTTAGTAGTTCAGAGTCTTCCAAGGGCAGAGTCCAATAAACTGGATAAATTTGAAGCTGAAGAAGGTTTTGTTGCTGGTTTTACTAGCCCAGAACTGAAAATAAGACCTGCCGGTGCCTCCATCTTTTGGCATTCAGAAACTGAAAAGATGCTAACAAAAGCTCTGAAAGGGAAAAATGAAGATGCAAATAAATCCAAAGTTAAGGTTACTAAGCTTATGAAAACAATGAAACCTGAGAACACAAAAAAAGTCATAAAACAGAACTCAAAGGACTCTGTGGTCTTAGTAGGCTACAAGTGTTTGAAAAGCGCGGCACTGGAAGATGCCTCTAGAAGCTCAGAAGGCAAGCCTTCGTACAGTGCTAATGAAGGGCTGGACCCTATGTTAGGTGGATTTCCTTGTGATACAAAGACCTGCACCAAGCAGATAAGTCAAAGAGAACTTCCATTTTTACCATCTGGAACTGAGGAAAAGGCTGCCAAGATTGAAGGTGACCAACCAGGTCCAAGTAGTCCTGTGCACTGTGAAAATGAGGCTATTTTTGATAGACTGATTATCTCCCAGACAGGTTCTGGAACTACTCAAGCAGATAGTGCTTTACAGCAGAGAGGTACACTTGAAGGTTGTCATGGAGGTCAACCAGCTTCCTCAGGAGTCAGGACAATTGAGGTCAAACCAAGTAATAAGAATCCTTATGAAGGGAGGAAAGTAGTGGTTCACATTGGACCATGGGCTGAATTTCCGCAAAGTGGAGTGCACGGAGAGAATTTGCAGACGCTCAGTTTTCAGCCTTCAGAATCTGGAAATAAATTTGATTCAGGAGAACAGGAACCAGTCCTTGAAAAGGAAGATGCCCATGAGAGAAACTGTCATCATACCAGTGACATCTTAACAAAAATGAAAAATAATCCCCCCACTCTTTCTACGAAAGAAAGTCAACTTTCTGCAAGTGGAGACATGACTAAATTACCAGATGTTAGTGTGACGTGTGCCTCTTCTAGGTTTTCAGATTCAGGTGTAGAAAGTGAACCAAGTTCTTTTGCAACTCATCCCAACCCTGATCATGTTTTTGAAAGTGTTCAAGGGCAAAGCGCAAACAATGGTGAGAAAGTATTTCCTCAGCCTTTACTAAAAGCGGACTGTGCTATAAAAAATGCAATAGAAAGCCATTGCACTGAGAGTACGAGTGCTGTGAGTGAAATACAGTCATCCCTGACATCCATAAATTCACTGCCTTCAGATGATGATGAGCTGTCACCTGATGAGAATTCAAAGATATCTGCTGTACCTGAATGCCAGCTAAGTGACAGCAGAACAGTATTGGATCTAGGAGCAATTGACTTGACAAAATGTGATGACAGTAAAACATCAAACACCAATTTGCATCAACAGTGTGTTGTATTTTCAGGGCACTTGGATAACAAAACTGTGTCTATACATTCCTTACTCTCAGGAACAAAAGATCAATTACAGTTAGATGTGTCCTCGTCTGAAACAACTACTGATGTGAAAAGTTATAGCCCACAGGCAGACCCTGGCACAACCTGCAAGGATTCTCAGGACCTTGAAAGGCATCCTAATGCTACAGAAGAAACAGTTCAATTGTGTTTGGAAATTACTTGTATGGGTGAGCCATCTGTTGTTTCAGGTTCTTCATCTATAAATGCAGCGTGTGAGGTTGAAAAAACAAATGAAGGAAAACGTAACGAGCCTTTAGAACCAAAGGCGACAACTGAAGAACTGTCAATAGCTAAAAGTGAAACTGGTACAGATAATCCTTCTCCAACCGGTAGTGCTGACATGGTAAAACAAGGGCTTGTCGAAAACTATTTTGGCTCTCGAAGCAGCACAGATATTTCAGATATTTGGCCTATGGACAACAGCAATCCTGTTAGCCCTCAAAAGGAGGTATATGAAAAACAAATTATTTGTTCTTCCCAACAAGATGAGGAAGAAGAGGAGGACCAGGAAATGATTGAAAATGGGTATTATGAAGAAACAGACTATAGTATATTAGATGGAGCTTCCAGTGCTGACCAGGATCATGGCTTAGCAGAAGAGAGAGCTCTGAGATCTGAAAGGATTGATAGTGGACACCTGCAGGATGTAATGGCTGTGCCTCCTGTCTGTACTCCTGGTTGTCTATCTTTTCCATCTTCTCTGAGAGACTCTCCTTGCAATGTTATCTGTTCTTCGAAGAATAAATCTGATGCAATTACACAACAGCCAGGCAGCACATCCTACAGCTCAGCATCAGCTGTTTCCTGGTATGAAAGCTCCCCAAAACCTCAAGTCTTAGCGTAAGTGATTGTTGTAAAACAAAGTTTTTTACTTTTAGAAATTAAGTTAGTATAGTATAGAAGGGGGGAAAAAGCATGGTTGGGCTGTAGGGTGTCCCCAGGACTGTGGCTTGGCTTCTGCCTGATCAGGTAACAGCGTGTTTTAGATGTTCACTTAACAAGTGTGCTAACAGGAGTGAATTCCTTCTGTCAGTTATCTTGTAATTTCATGTGGTTTGGCAAACTTCAAGCACAATATGAATTTTTTTTTTGTTTCTCTAATATGTTACTTTAAAAAAAACTAATTCAGGTGAAAAGTGATGTTGTAATGGATACTGAGCGTAAAAATAGCATTTAATGAATTGGCAACTGTTAAAATAGCAAGCTTGGGAAAATACGCTTTTTGTTTGAAAACAAAACCAAAAACATTCTGTAATTGGTTGTCCCTCTGATTAGTTAAGTAAAGCATATGTGCAGTGCAAGCCATGGTGATGACTGTATTTTTAAATCTTAACTTCAAATATCAAAAATGTAACACTTTGGAGATCACAGTTACACTGCAGTTCGGGTACCAGGAAAGCCAAAATTAGAGGAACATCAGGGATTCCAGGGATCCTCTTGCTGAAAACATAGGAGTTTCCCTGATAACCCCCACCTGCTAACTGAACATGGGAAGCAGCAGCTTAATGTGTTGTATTGGAAGTAATGTGTTGCTATCAGAGAGAGGAAAATTTAGAAGATAGGTAGAAACAAGGAGAATGCTTTGGAGGCAGAAAAGACCAGATAGTTTGTGAAGAGCAGCTGAGAACAGGAGGAAGGATTGAGTAGTCAGTGGTGGAGGAAAACAGGTTCAAAGTGGAAAAGTAGCTTCTGAAATAGTGGAGAGTTTGTACTGGTTTGGACTGGGAGAGATGAAAAGCAAAGACTACTCAGGTTGTTCCTTAACAGTAAAAGAGTGAACTCAGAATAAAATCAAGGACTTGGCCTTGGGAAAAAGCAGAGTCTTCTGGAGCATGAGATAACCATGAATCCAGAAGGCATGAACTGCTCTATAGAGAACCAGCCTTGGTATGTTCAGTTCAGAAAACATGCCTGAGTATGAACCCGGGCACTTTCTGCTGCAGAGCGTTAAGACCAGCTGCTAGCAGCCATTTCTGTTTAGGGTGACTTCATTGAGACCTGCGCCTGCCAATTAGTGAGGAATGAGCTAAAGATAAAGCTAGGAAAACAGAGAACAGAAAGTAGAATGGAAGGGAAACAGCGAGCAGGCAAAAGAGGACAGGATGCAGCATGACACTGTGAGGGATTGTGCAGAACAGAAGGATTGAGGAGGGAAAGAAGCATAGGAAAGCAGAAAGCTTGAAGGGCTGCAGGAAACTGATACACAATTAATTAGGTAGGAAGGTCACGCACAAAAAACGAAGGGAAAGGGAAGAAAGGGAGGAACACAAGAAGCTCCCCAGCATATAGGGAGCTAAGCTATTAAAAACCTTATAGTGTATGCCTTCACATAATATGTAAAAGATCAGAAGTCTGGATCTGGCTATTCAGCCTACCAGAGGGACCTTATGGTGGGTGCACTGACTCCACATCTCTGTTTATCCGTGAAATAGGTTTGGCAAGAATTATCAAAAGTCAGTGGAAATCTTTATCTTGACTATAATTCCTGTAGTTTTGTTATTGCATGTAAACAAAACTGTTGCTTGGTCAAGACTAGAACTAACCTAGAGTCTTCAGTGGTTTCAGAAATACTTCAGAGTTTGCAGAGATGTTCAAAGGAGAGAAGAGAGTAGAGCTTGAGATACAGTTCCTGTTGCAGAGGAAAAGGGGCTGTCAGAATCTGCAATAAAAAATATTTTGAGGAAATGCCTGGTTTCTGAAGATAGTAATTCGATGAATATATTTTCCTGTATCAATTACATAGAATACAAAGCAAAAAGGCAGTAGAACACAGTTTCATAGAGGACCCCACATTTGTCTATCAATTGTAAAAGTTGTTTTATCATAAATATGGTTTTGTTCCAGTTTCCTGCAGGCCAAAGAAGAATTGAGGCAACTTAAACTTCCTGGATTTATGTATAGTGATGTTTTCAAACTGGCTTCTTCAGTACCTTATTTCAGCATGGAAGAGGATGATTGTTCAGAAGAAGGAATACATCTTATAGTCTGTGTCCATGGCCTAGATGGTATGCTGGGAAATATGATACTGAATGAGATAGTAGTTCAGATTACCAGTGAGGTTTAGCTTGTCTCATTCGAACTCTGAACTGAACACTTCTGAAATAGGTTCACTGGAGAGAAATGGGAATCTGACATTGGACTGTTATGTTTGACAATGTGTTCCATTAAATCTTTTAAATTAAGAATTCTCTGCAACATTTGTCTTCAGTAAAACTTCCACACATATAAACCTATTTCATGCCATAGTTCACATTATGTGAACCTTTTATGTCATAAAGATATTTGTCCGTTTTGTGGTAATAGAGTGGAGTTACTGACAAATCTGTTTTGTTTAGAATTGTCAGTTGTCAAGGAAAATGAAATAAGTGTGTCTTATTAGGAAAGAGAGTAGCACAATTCAATAGTAAAATGCAGTCAAGTGTCTTTAAGGTTTTAAAAGATTAGGTCACTGAATCACAGAGTGATTGATGCTGAAAGGGATCTCTGGAGGCTATCTAGTCCAACTCCCTGCTCAAAGCAGAGTCACCTACAACAGGTTGCCCAGCACCCAGCCCAGTTGGGTTTTTGAATATTTCCAAGGACAGAGACTCTATGGTAGTAGAAATGAGAAAATCTCTTGCTATTGAAAGGGTTGGAAAGTTCAAATAGCTTGAATATATTCACCTGCTTTTAGTTCAAAGTGTACACACATGTTAAGAAATAATATCCCCTCTAGTTAAGATATTTCTGCCATCAGTGTTTTTCTGGGTTTTTGAGACGCTTCTTAAATTAACAATATAAGGAAACACAAGAGGGCAGTAGAATAGAGTATTGGACACCTTCATTTTTCAAATTCCTAAGTTTAAAAAAAATAAAATAACAGCATAACTTTTCTCCTTAGGGCAGAAAGCAGCCTTTGCTAAGCACTTTTAAAAAGGGACTCAGAAGTATTCCTTCTTGCTAGCATAGATACTCAAGTGCTGTTGTGGGCCTAGAATTACCACAAAAGTTAATTTGACCAAAAAGCCTGTTGAAAAAAAATGTGTGTTTGAAGCCTTAAAAAAGCCCATATAGTTGGAATTTTCTTATGAAATGGTGAGTTCATACAAGTTATTTCCTATAAATGACATATTTAAATAAAAAACTTGTTTTCTAATTAAGGCAGAAAAGATACTCTTTCCTCAAAAGCATCCATAATTATTGACATAGAAAAATCTTCAGGATGCTACTTAAACTAGCGTATGTTGTCTTGGGTACCAGTCTAAAAGTATCTTTATCTGCTGACAGTCCAATCTGCCTTTTTATTCTATGAAAATGCTCCTTCATTAAATTCTTTAAGCTAGCTTTGAGTTCTTTAATTGACTTTTATCAAAATGAATTAGGTTTCCAAGAATGTAATGTTCACAGTGCTACGTATCTGTTGGATGCTAAGACAAAATCAAACGTGACTTCCTACATCCTTGCTTTTTTAAAAATATTTGCATTGAATGTCATTTTTATAGACCATTTTGTCACTTAATTTGACATTGAAGTCTATCTTGTGAAGTCTTAATGAATTTTAATTAGGGTTGAGAATATAATTAGCTGTGTTTAAATATAAAGTTGTGCCGTAGATTCATTTCAGTATTCTGAGTGCTTTTATTGCAAGTTAACTTTTGAGAATCTAACTTTTGCTTGTTTTTTCTTTTAAGGTAACAGTGCAGATCTGAGATTAGTGAAGACTTACATTGAGCTAGGCCTGCCTGGAGGAAGAATCGATTTTCTTATGTCTGAAAGGAATCAGGTATTTGACAACTAAAAAAGAATTTTTGTAAAGCAATTAACAACATACACCTTCAGACATGTTTATGTAATGGCACTATTGTGCTACAGTTTACCACATTTTGTGAATTTTGATTGTATTCATGGAATCCATGATTTGATCTGTGGCTTATCTCAAAGTAATTACAAAACCTTGTATGTTATTGAACGTAAATATTTAAGGAGTAGCATTTTTTGCTGCCATTTTGTTGTGTGTACTGTGTCTCCTGAGTTCTCAGCGTAAGCTATTTGGATTGTGGGTAAAAATATGCTCAGTATTAATGGTAAAAATGGTGATAGTGAAAAATGGTGTGGTAAGAAGGGAGATGTGTTACTTCAGAGGATCTGATAAATAAAAAAAGACAATTGTTCTTTCGTCACTGTACTGCAAGATCCACATCATAACACTGAATCAATATCAAACTGCCTCTTGTGTTAACTTTTTTTGGAATTTTATTATTTTCAGATGAAGTAAACCTGACAAAGCACAGAAGACCAATTTTTACTTTTTTGTTTGTGTGTGTGTGTGTTATATTGTATTAGATGTACTTGAGGAATGAGTTAGAACAAAGTCTCTTCAATAGCTCAAACAGAAGGTTCATTTAGTGCGGTAGCATTCTTCTGGCGGTAGCTCCTGGGATGCTTTGTGACATGTGCCAAGCCATGCTTTCTCTTCTCTAGCCCTATAGGTTTTGTCAGTCAGCAGTTGTGAGACTTTCTGATTTGTGAGTTCCACTGAGACCATTGAGCCTAGTAACTACTGACAGACTTTTCTCCTTAATGTTGGCTGACTCTTTTTGAATGTTTTTAACTTCCAGTTTCCACAGCATACAGTTGAGATTAATTCTGTGGTTCATATATGTTAATAATTCAGCTGCAAAAATGGAAATTGAAATAATTTCCCCTACAGGTTGTTTTGGAAAAAAATACTCAATAATCATTCCTCATTCTCTGCTTTAGTTAATCAAGTATTTTATAAACAAGTATAATTTCTCACTCAGGAGGCAACTGAAGAGACTTAGCCCATTCAGTATTTCTTAGGATTAGATGTGAAACGGTTTCTGTTCATCCATGATGTCCTTCCCTGCCTGCTTGAAAGGTCTTGCCATTTAAAATTGGATGATCAGAACTAGAAAGGGCATTTAAGATGATTGTGCATTATGGACTGACAAAATGCTATACTGATATTTTCTTTCCTTGCTTTCCTAATGTTGCTGATTATATGCAACACAGATTATTGTTTGCATATACAGTTAGGCTGGTTTTCCCTGTGTAACATTGGTTTGCATTCCTCACCATTTTATCATCCAGGTATCCAGTACTATAAGATTCTTCTGAAATTCTGGTTGGTTCTGGATTTGATTATTCTGGATATTTGGTTTTGTTTACAAACTGACATCTCATCTCCTTCTTCCCTTTCCCAGATCACTTACCAATATGTTGAACACGAAAGATTTTAGCACAGATCCTTTGGAACTTTTGTTGAAAAGTTTTAGGCAGCCTTTGCCTATATCTTTTAATTTCTTACTGCTAATCATTGTGGAGAATCAGCTATGAACTAGGGATAAGGCTTTAAGGACTTCGTTTATTTTTTTCGTTTTGAATAAACAGTGCTAATGTAGACTCTTTCTGCTGTTGCCATAATTGTCTCACTTCTATTTCACGGGCAGTGTGATTTAGTTCTGAATATGCAGCTTGGTCTTCTGTCTCACTACAGATGATCTTATGTGTAGAGGAAGGCTTAGAAGTCAGGCTGGCTGTGAGTTAATGTTAAGATTTTTTTGGATAGTCTTACAGTAAAATGTGTATCACTATTCCATGTTAAAAGAAGACAACTTGAAAAAGTTATAACTAGCTGTAGTGTTTGTATTCAGAGTTAATATGGATGTTTTTATTTGTGTGCTGTTGATTAAAACACTGGGGTATGAGAATTCAGACTGAATGCAGAATGTATATTGCTGCATTAGAAAATAGTTATTATTTTTTATTTCTTTTATTTTACAGAATGATACCTTTGCTGATTTTGATTCCATGACAGATCGTCTTTTAGATGAAATTATACAGTATATACAAATTTATAATCTAACTCTTTCAAAAATCAGGTAATATCTGTTCTATACTATTTATAGAAATAAACTTAAAACTAGAGCCCTGGGTTGTTCTGAACTGTGATGCTCAGGGGCAGGCTATAAGAGAGATGGGAAAAAAAAATTTGGGATGGGGGAGGAGTAGGGGAAAGGAGGACAGTGGAGAGAAAGGGAATTCCCATCTGAAAGAAGACTGAACAATGTTGTAAGCTCACCTAGTCCTGTTGGTAGTTTTAGGTCAGAGTTAAGCATTACATTTAAGGAATTGCTGTCCTGTGTTTCCACAGATCCTGCGTGATAGGGTTCTGCAGAAAAATAGATAATATTTTCAGAAAGTTGAAGGAAACTAGTAGCATTATGCCAGGATATAGTTAGCTTCCTTCTGATTTTATAATCTCTTCACCAAGTATGACATAGCAGACTGTTTGTGTTGTCATTCCTACAGGGTAATTTCATCTTGTGACGTTTAAGGGCAGCTGCATGAAAATATATTTCATCATTTTTTATGTTTTCTTATTATTTCGTCTGCTAAAGAGCATGTTGTGCATCTTATTAGAAGGCTCACCACAGTCTATGCACTCTTGTTTTCTTTTTCATTTACTTGCAGGGAATGTCCATTTATTTACTCAAAATAGGGTGCACATTTGGGCAAACTACCTTACTAACTCACCTGTGTTGCTGGAATTAGCTCATTGATAGATGAAAGGAGCTAATTCAAGCCTGACTTCATCCATTTGTTTAGACACCCTCAAATTATGCATCTGGAAGGTTTTTCGACTTGCTAGTCACATGCATTTGCTACAAGTTTCTGCGCAGACATGTGTTTGGTAGGCCTTACTCAGCTGGAGAAAACATCTGACATACTTGAACATAATCTTGCTATTTAAACAAATGTTTCTGCTTTGAGATAGGCAAGATTTGACACGATTAACTTTGTCTAAACTGTTGATCTAACACTTAACAAAGCACTGTGATCACACTTGTGTTACACAGACTACACACTAGCACCCTTGGTACAGGATAGTTCCATAAGCCACCAGCACACACCAGTGCCTTCTCTTCCATGCTGTGGTCTGAAGGCTATAATGAGCAAACCCACCCAGTTACCTTCTCCTTGTTCATACCTGAGAATTGAACTCTGGTTTGCTTTTGATTTGCTTCTCTCCTAAGACTTTCAGTTTATAAATATTTTTTTTCACTTTTATTTATTACTTGTCACTTGAAAGAAAAAAGAAATCACGAATTTTTTTTTAGTTTCCTTTTTAAGGTGTATACTTGTCTCGGGCCCTGCTGAAGCAGAAGTCTTCATTTCTCAAGTTTAGCTTTTCTTATGAGAAAGTTAAATCTTGTCAGGAAATCCTGCAGCTGTTCCCTGGTAGCCACATGGGAGTGTTAGCAGAAAGACATGTGCTTCTATGCAATTCCTTGAAGGGATGACCTGGAAAGTCCAGAAAAGTACTATTGAGAAATCCTCTGTTCAAGTAGCCCATGCTTTCCTGTCTCATTCTGGTTATGCCACTGTAGAAAGCAGACTTTGTGGTAGTAACGCATGCTCTCCTGAATGATGCTGGTTTCTCCTCATAAAATCTCCCTGTCTCCTAAAGGAAGTGTTTTCCCTACAAGTGCTGCTCAGTAGCTCAGTCAAATCAGACATCAGTTTCCAGATCTATAATGATTTTGTATGGCAAAGAAAGCTGACATCCTAAGGTTGGTGGATTCTGTCTTGCTTAAATAGTGGGATGTCAGCATCCTGGAGAATGATGTTCACAGTGGGAGTTTCAGCTTCCTTGGCCTTGGGTCTGGATGGATTTATTTTCGTACTTCTGTATTTCCAGTTTGCCCATGTGCTTTTTCTTTTGTTTCTCATTTACTCTTTTTTCTTCCCATTCTCTGTTACTCCTAACACTGGCTTTCTCTCCTGAGTTATAAGATGGTGCTCCTGCAGTGACCATTAATAGGCCATTGGGGACCTCTGCCATATGGTACTTGTGTTTGCATTCTGCCACACTACACTTTATTCTGGTGATACACAGTTCAAGCTGCACAGAATAACTGCTTGTTATTAATAGAAACTGTAGTGAAACTAAAGCAGCTGTAGACCTGACTTGTTACTTCACTGCCAGATGATTGTCGTCACACAGAAAACAAAATCAGCTCAAGTCAAGACAAGTCTAGGGACATTCTGAGATATTCTGCACTGTCAGGTAGATGCAATCTTGTGCCTTCAAGTAATGGCACAAGATTGTTTCTTGTGCCATTTTTTGTTTCTTGTGCTACATTTTTGTACTGAGAAAAGAGAACGCACTCCCTGCACCATCATAACACAGAGCCATATTACAGTGTCAGCTTCAGTAACCATTTTGGGATGGCCAGAGCTAACACCAGTTATTGCAGCATTTCACAGTTTAACACGTGTGTTCATCTCTGAATAAAATCTTTGTGCTCACTACAAGCACGTAGCAAGCATGAGCTGGAAGCTTAATTCAAGCCACCTGCAATTTGTCTTATAAAAGAACTGTTTGGTAAAGAATCACAGGAGTCTTTAGGTTGAGGGGACATCTGGAGGTCACTGGGACCAGTTACCTGCTCATACCAATGCCACCTTCAAAGTTAATGCAACTTCAGAGCGTGTCAGATTGCTCAGTTAGACCCATTCAAGTTTTGAGTGCCTGCGAGGACGGAAGCCCTCACAGATAATCACACAGCTAGGAAATAAACCGCATGGTCTTACAGTGTAGTTTCAGAAACTGTTTTGCTCATGTCAGGTCTTACGTGAATTTCTGATTACCTTTGACCTTGGGTGGATTATTCAGCTTGCCATCCTCTTCCCTAAGTAACACTGGCTCAGAAAAAAAAAGAAGGCAATTTTTTAATGCTATGTATATATTAAAATATCTGTTCATTGTTTCAGCACATTATTGGTTATGGATTTTGATTGATTTTTCTTCCATGAATTTTTATAGTGGGACAGGATTTTTGTTTGTTAGCACAGAATAATGAGGTTTTGCTGTGTCTAATTTTCTAGAATGATCTGAATTGGTAGACTTGTGTCATAAAGCACATATAAAACCTGTAATTCTGTAAATTTCAGTGTGTTAATGGTAACTTACATTCAGAAGATGGTAATATTGCCACCTGGTGTTCAGAAATGCATTGCTTTTGCGTAGCATCCAATGAGTAGTCTGGATTACATTTTTGTCCTACACTTTCAAGATGCTTTTTAAAGGTTTTTCCTTCTCCTTTCCTTTTTGATTTGAGCAAATTCTTAAACCTTTCTTTATTAGAAAACAGTATCAATGTATTACATGTTCACCTAAACATCTGAATTTGACCACAACATATTACTGTAACCTTTGTTATTAAAGTCTTTTCAAATTAAGTAGGGATGTTTAATCTTTGAGGTACATTCACATTAGCTCAATTGTGAGCACCCTTTTTTCTGCAAATGGATCTTTCATGTTTCTGAAGTTTTGGTTTAGAGATACCCATATTCTTGAGGATAATAGGATTGATTGATGGATTGCTGCTTTTTTTCCAGAAATTGCTATTTGTTATGGTACAGTATAAGAGTTTTCTCATCTCTTTATGACCTTTAGTAAATACTGTCGGAACTGTTATAGAACTGTCAAGAGAACATCTCTGCTAATGTTCAGATCTCCTTTAGAAAACAATCTCTTTTATTCGGAAGCAGTTATGTCATGCAGATCATCTTCAGGATAAACTCAATTTCTGTGGGCATTTGTTTTTAAATCGGTGGTTTTGTTGTTCTTGTGTGGACTTTATGATGTACTCTGGGAAAAGTTTTAAATTTCAGTATTCAAGAGAACAGCTCAGTATTTTGTTTTGCAAATGCGCTGCTGCTGTGCTGATGCCACAGAGGATGCATAATCTTTCATTTCAGAATTAGTTAGGCAAACACAGCAGGCTGAGGCTAAGAATTTCTCATATTGAAGCAATTTTGAAAATCTAGTAGTAAAAGCAAACGGGAAGAATATACTCATATGCTTAAGCTGTGTATTGATGATGAACAAAAAGTCTGTTCTGTCATAGAAATGCATGATTATTCCGGAGTTTAGGAGTTCAGGGGTGGTTCTGCCATTCTATAACCAAATGTTTGAAATTTTTCATTTACCTTTAAATTGGAATTTTCCAAGTCAGTGATTCTTACTTGGGAAGCATTCAAGCAGTCAAATAATCTTTTTAGCACTGTATTTTTTACAGATATTACAGGAAGCTTTGTTTTAGCTATTTTTATTGATTAATGTAATGATACAGAGCAAACAGGAAGGATGATCTTACAGGTGTAATGTTGTGGTACATATGTGATCCAGCCATGATAGTTCTCCTATATACAATCTTGGATGGTTTTCTGTTTTCTACATGTCGTGAGATTACATCTGTGACACAGGAAGGCACATTTTCCTTCTCATTTTCTGAGTCTGGTCTCTAGCATACTCTTTAAGTCACTGTCTAGTGTGGTGTGGTCCTTATCTCTGCAGGGATCTGTAAGCACGATAACTAGAATTGCTTTATTTGTAGTGTCTCTTTTAAAGAAATGTTTTGTATAGATTTGTGGACATGACAGTAGGCACCTCAGATTAAGTAATATTTATTCTCAGATGCATGAAGCTAAAGAGTCACATCTATCTTTCCCTTACATTGCTTAACCAGGGAAACAACCAAAAGTAATATTCTCCTGGCAGAATATTCATATTCTTCAATTGCTCACTCAAGCTGATAATCACTTCTTTTGGTCCAGCTGCTAAGAAGATCTAAGATGTTGCTTCTACTTTTAAATAATCAGGTTCAGTTAAGTAATGGGGTTCCCTGTTATAGGACTACTTTTGGAATCTGTCTCCCCTAGATTGTTTCAGTAATGCTCCTACATTTATCATACTGAATGCCATCACATGCCAAAGTAGTGGTTTGTTCAGTCATGCACAGCTTATAAAATATTTTCTGAATACTTGGTGCTAAGAGAAATGAAATAATCTTGGGTTTGGGTGGGAGATGCTGGTGGAAGGGTAGTTTGTTTCTGCTAGGTTTTCAAAAATGCTATATGAAGTAATTCTGGAGGAGCTCAGAACATGTTTGTAATGAGTTTGTGCAGTTTGAGCAATATGGACAAGCTGTACTTTCCTGTGACCAAAAATACAGGTTCTGAATGGCAAATTTTCATTAATTTTTTCCTATGTTCTTTCAGCATTTCATGACACCAGTTTTCTTTTTCTCTGTCTAAAAGAAAAAAAAAAAGATTGCCGTAAATATCTATGTTATATTGTTTTTTATTTTTAAACAGCTTTATTGGACACTCACTGGGTAATTTAATAATCCGTTCAGTGCTTACAAGACCTCGATTTAAGTATTACCTCAACAAACTTCATACCTTCCTGTCTCTGTCTGGACCACATCTTGGTACCCTCTACAACAGCAGTGCTCTTGTTAATACAGGTGAAGTATTATTTTCAGTAGTATAACTTTAGGGGAAGGTATGTCTTTGAAATACACTTAGCAATTTCATGTGAGGTGCACATTTCTGCATTACTGTGATAATGAGAAAGTTCACATTTCACTGTCATAAGAAGAAAGAAAGTATTAACAGAAGGATGTGTCAACCATGCAAGAGATGGTTGACCTAAGCCTTTTCCAGTATGTTTGGTTCAGGTTTTCTGTTACACCATAAATAAACTCCAGCTTTAATCTGTTGAGCTCGATTTATTTTAAAGTATTTAATTTGCCAAACAAGTAAGTAAGATGCATTGAAATGATTTTGAATTACTACTGTCTTTTCTCTCTAAAAAATGCCTTACAACCTGCAGTGTGTTTCTGCAGATGTGTTTGTACCTTATGAATGTCTCTTTTTCTAAAGATTAAATATAGTTCTAGAACTTGTAGAAATTGATAACTTCTGAAATAAATGTTATAAAATGCTTTTGGGTAGCATCAAATTTTTATATGAAAACTCATTTCTGAGATTGCCATCTGCCTCGGAAAAACGAGCCCCAAAACAAGTAACACTTTTTTCACTGAATAGAAACGTGCTCATTAAACTCTTTAAAAACACTCTAAAAAGCATTACTTTGTATAGTGCCAGTTTACTTATTGATTATTATTTTGTTACATGTAAAGATGAGGAGTTAAAAATTAACTTGTGTTGAGCTTAAGAGAAGTGGACAGGAATTGGCTACCTGGAGTTACTGTTTGAGTTTATAGAAGGAGGGAGAACAGAAGCTTTTTTAGCTTGGTTGAAATGGTTTTTAGCCCTCACTACACTACCAGAGAGGTTCACTTCATGATTAAGACATCTACAATATAATTCCCTATGGGCACCTACTGAGCATTAAATCCTAGTGTATCTGTGGACAGTGTCTCTGGAGTACTCTAATCTGTAACTGAATCTCACCCAAATCACCCAGAAGTGTTAATGTTACTTTGCTTTTAGAAATTGTTGTTTCCTAGGATACAAAGGCAGGGCTGTTTGCTTGTTTATATGATCACCAGCAAATGACTTTCAGTCAGCTCCTGTTAAAGCTATCAAAGTATAATCCAGAATATATTCACTGAAAAAAATAAAGATTTCTGGAATATTTTATCTCTTTTATAGTTGCAGAATGTCCAAAATGTCCTTTTCATGCAAGAGTCTTCCTTTATTTTTTAAGATTGTGGAAGACACCAAGATAATAATAAGTAATGGTTATTGAACTCCAAATAACTATACTGCATGTATACATTAATAACTACCAATAAATTTACTGGAAAAGGTTGCCCAGAGAAGTCATAGATGCCCAGTCCCTATTCAGTGTTCAAGGCCAGGTTGAATGGGGGCCCTGAGCAGCTTACCTGGTCTAGTAAGTGGTATCCCTGCCCATGGCCAGATGATCTTTGAAGTCCCTTACAACCTAACAATTCTGTGATTCTATTCTGTGAAATTTCTATTTAAAAGATAACTATTTCTCTGAGACTTGAATCATTGCATAAAAGACGTTCTTGAGGCAGTAAGGACTTGGTTGCCTGCTTTGCTTTTGCATGGTGAGTGAGGTAAGATTTTCTGAAAAGCCAGTTATCTGCCTGGGTTGTTGACTAGTAAAGAGAAAACATAGAAAACATTACATAATCATATTCCTCAGAGAAAATTCTGCTTCCTTTTTTCAAACTATATGTAATGAGTTCAGTTTAGTAATCTGAGAAGTAATGCCTGTTGTTTAGTGCTACATATTTGAACACCCAAATTGTTCTAATATTCTAAGATTATTGAAATAGAGTGTGTATATTGCCTTATGGCAATTAGTAAGGATTTTCACTTTTTGCAACTGTAGTTAATCTTTATAGGCAGGCATGTACATTAGTGGAAATAAAGGCCTTCATGTTTCATTATATAAATAAACAGAAAAGAATAATAAAAAAAAAATTAAACTGTTTCTGGCTTGACAATGCTTATGAAAAGTAGAATTTACATCTGAGAGCCTAAATTATGGACTTTATGTATTGTACTCATGTTTAATTAGTTTTCATGTTTTATTGTGGATCTGTACTCATGTTGTACCTAACAATGCAGGACTGTGGTTTATGCAGAAATGGAAGAAGTCTGGTTCTCTGTTGCAATTAACATGTCGAGACCATTCGGATCCACGACAGACATTCTTATATAAACTTAGTAAAAAAGCAGGTAAGCTTTGTTAATACTTCCTATCTTTTAAGGGCCACTTTGTATAAATGTGAATAGGAAACCTAAAAAAAGAAATTGTTTCCAACAAGCTCCTGTTTCAGTTTAAGAGTTACTTTGGGTTTAGTCCCATATTCTTCAAGTAAAGTAAGCAGTAAGCCATTTTTGTGGCAGAGGTGTGGACTATTAGTTTGAAAATTTCCTTCCTGGCTGATGAGGAAAAGTTCTGAGTGCAGTCACTATACTGAGAGACAGATATGGGGTTTTTTATATCTGTCTGTCTGTGAGCCATTGTGTGATGAGTCAAGTAAATATACATACATTTAGGATTACCTGTTTCTGTATCTACCTTTTTTATCTGTGTTTTGTTGGAGGGTTTTTTGTATGTGTTACATCGCATGTGAGGATGAAGAGAGTATATTTAAATGTTGATTGACATAGACTGATGTTCCTCTAAACATTCCCCAAGATATCTCTTCCTTCTTCAGGTTTATTGAAAGATCTAGGTGATGCACTTAGAATCACAGAGTAGTTTGGGTTGGAAGGGACCTTGAAAGGTCACTGAGTTTTCCTTGTACATTTTACGTGAATGCTAATGGATATTTCACTAGGTAAAGCACATATCAAAAAAATTCAATACAAGATAAATAGACTCCCAAGGAATTTGCAAAACTCTTGCAGATTAGCCTTCAGAGAACTCCTATCCTTGGTCTATTTATTCCAAATTCTTTCTTTTCAACTCAGTACAAAGTTTTGGAACTGGCATCTGCATCTTCGTATAAGATTTGCTGCAGTTATTTTTCATCAGATGTCAAATAAAAAACTTCAGTGATTAGGCTGTTCTTCTGAGACAGTGTTGTTTTTTTCTTGTTTGAAGAGAACTGGAACTAGGATCTAGTTTGGATACATATTCTCTATGGGTTTATATATTTATAAATTACTTTTTTTTACCATTTTCTGTGAAATCTGGGAAGATACTTCTACTCTTTGACATACTAAAGTTCTTTAGCATTGTTTCTGTAACTGACTTGATTTGGAGATCTAGTCTTCATCACATGGAGTGTTAAAACATATTGAAAACTAGGAAACAACCTTTGTATTTAACTGTAGGTGGCTATGATATTCAGAAGGGGCTGTTCTAAGGCAAAGGCAATTTATTTTCCTAAAGTGCTCCATTGTATTTGGCCTAAAGCAGATGGGCAGGACCAGAAATCTGCTGAATCTTTTAAGAGAAAACATAACCATTAAATGTCTTAAGGACTGTAACTGTGTCATTACTGGGGGTTCTTACCTTTGCATCATCATTACTACTAGCATGTTTGTCCAAGAAGTAGGAAGTCTGAGTTTAGTTATAAGGGTTTCATTGTATCCGGGGCTTGTGTTGAGTGGACCCTGCACCTGTGCTCCAGCTGGTTAAACCTCACAGTGAGGCTCCAGCACTGTGTGGGCTGTATCGTGTATGTGTTGATGCTAGGCATGAATTCTGATGCAGCTGTTGACTGAAACGTCAGTGGAGGCAAGGCACCATCCATCTTCAGATTTCTTTAAGCCATGTGAAGGCTTGACTCGCTTTTGTCAGCCAAAAACCAACCAGTGTATTCCTAAAAAGCAAGACGGGTATTTGAACCATACTTGATTTAAATGGGAAACATTACAATTGGGTCATGGCCATGTGTTTTAAATATGTACAGAGGAAAGGCTGGTACCCAATATCTTATTATTTTGTAGCTCTACCTATCGTAATTGATTTTTCTGCCTTTTTTTACAAGATCTTGTAATGAAATGGTACCAAATTTTGTTGTAAAATGCTTAATTATTCTGTCATAATTGTCAAGGGATTCACTGTAATAGATACATTTTTCTCTCTTCTTGTAGGTCTTCATTACTTCAAAAACATTGTGTTAGTAGGCTCTCTGCAGGATCGTTATGTTCCTTATCACTCCGCTCGCATTGAGATGTGTAAAACAGCTTTAAAAGATAAACAATCAGGTAATAAATATCCTGCAAAAGAAACAAACCACTCAGGTTAAAACCTCACAGTTATCAGTCTCATCCCATTTAATTTTGGGTGGTTAAGTGAGGCACCTCATTATGTGTTTAGACACTCTGGACTTACTTTGTAGTAATAAAGTAGAGAAAATCCACGTTGGAGCTGAATTGCTTTCTGGATCTGTCCTGTTCTAGTACATGCAGAAGCAGATGAGACTGAATAAATTTCTAGCTTTTACAGACTTTAAGCAAAGTTAGGTGGGATGGACAGAGCCTCCCTCCATGAACAGGGAGGACAAACAGCTTTGATTTTTGAGGATATTGAGTTGTAGTGTCAAGCCCTAGGCTGCAGTTACTTGAGGCTTGATAGTAACACTAAAAGAAAAGGTAATTTTCCCATTTTCGGTGAGTGTCAGTTGTTGTATTTACTGTTGAGATATCTTAGCACAGTTGCATTCTAGCATTATATATTGACAAATAAATAACTTTTATATAGTGTAATAAATACTGATGAGCATATTCTCGCTATAAATGTACAAATACTAAAATGCATTATTTTTCCAACATTTCCAGGGGAAATTAAACTTCCTGTATATTCTGCCTTACCAGAACCACAGCATAACACATTTCATTACCTCTCTTACTTTGGAATGTGTTCTTTTTGAGTTCAGGGTCAAAGAATTGTATTTGCTTGAATTGTATTTGCTTCTGGTGATTCACACGGTACAACTTTTTTTTTCCTCTACAGGACCAATTTATGCTGAAATGATCCAGAATCTACTTCTGCCAGTTCTTCAAAATAAGGAATGTAATTTGGTTCGTTATAATGTAATTAATGCATTACCCAATACAGCAGATTCTCTCATAGGGAGAGCTGCACACATTGCTGTTCTTGATTCAGAAATATTTTTAGAAAAATTCTTTCTTGTTGCTGCCCTAAAATATTTTCAGTAAGAAGAGCATTGTAAGAGACTTGGTTATTACCTCATTAATGGATGAATTCAAATAATGTGTGGTGTTAAAGTATAGCCTCAGCTGTATTTTAAGAGCTATTTATACTTTTTATATGGAAGATAATTTATATCATCCACACTTAGGGCTTTTTAACATCAACTTTACTTTCTAGGTAATGTGGCTGTGCAATATTTTTTTATTTTGTTCTTTTTACTTTTCTATTACTTTTTCTTAATTTAGGGTACCTAATTATTTGGAGATTAAAGCACAGTGTGTACTTTGGTTGGTTTGTTATTGGCTCTCAGACTACAGAAGTCAGTGTTACTTGGCTACATTTTACAAGAGGCTTTAGATGCCAAAAATAAATTGGATTTTAACATTCTAATAAGGTCTTACGTGTTCAGTTGTCGTATTTTAGCACTGTAGGAAGTTTAACTGGAAACACAATGAGCTGCTAAAATACTGGATATTTGAAAATGACAGTACTGCAGGTCTCACTACAGCTTAACAATTTTCTACAAAATCATTATCGTCATTGTTAAATATATTATGCCTGTGGAATACATTTTCTACTGATCTCAAAAACATGTTAGTTTACATACACAAATTTTATTACTGGAACTTTCATTTTCAGAAGCAAGTGGCAACTAAGGATTTTTGAATGTTCAGTGATAGCTGCCTTCAAATAATTGGGCTTTTGCAAACTATTAAAATGGCTCCCTGCTCCATCAGTTCTTCAGATGAACATGGACAGTTTTACATGGACTTCCTTCTATGTAATTAAAATAAATAAACATTATAAGTTTCTGCAATACTTTTATGAATTTAAGCAATTTTTAAATATTGTTAAAACATTTTATTGACTACAAAGTATTGTAAATATAAATCAGTACATCTTCAAATGGGACAATATTGTAAACTTTACCTGTTTGGTGACACAGATAAAATGCTTTTTGATATAGAGGAATGTTAAAGGTCTATTGACTTTCTACTGGTGCTGAATAGCATTGTTTGGTTTCTCCTTCCTTCCTTCCCTTTTCTCTGTTTTTGACAATAATTCACTACAGGTTGGGGAAAAAGAGTTACATGTGCATTCACTAATTGTACACTAATTGTAATGAACATTTTTTGAAAAATATAAATTTGTTGTATAATGCATGTTTATTTTTAGCATTGTGTTATTGCATCTGGTGTTAATAAAATGAACAAATGACTCTAATGGAAGCAATTAAAGAAACTGAAATGTTATGCTAATTACCAAAATTCTGGGGAGGCTTTTTTGTATATAATTAATAATTTTGTACTTTTGAAATGAATATAGCAATAATAGTTTATAATTAAGTGATTTTGCATTTGATATGGTTTGTTGCATAATAGTCTTTGTAATATATGGGGGGGAAGGGTTGCCTGTAGCATACAGGATGCTCAAATGAGTATCTACGGTTCAGCAATGTACACACTGTAAAGAGTATTTTATTAGAGTTGTGTTAGGCAAGTCCTTCTGACACAAAGATATCTTAAATACATTCTCACTATAAAAATGTCTATTTTTATTAATAATTTTGTATTATAATGGTACTACTAATTCTAAATGTTTAAATTATGTTATCTCAACTGTCTTTTATTTAAGAGTATTATAGTAGTTGGCTAGTGGCTAAACTTTGAATATCTGTTTAAGGGCTCTAAAGCTACAAAATATGCCTTGATTTACAATGAGGATGTTAAACTGCTCTTAGTACACAAGTATTTAGATGGTTCTGTCACTGTTGAAAAATGTCTATCTTCCTTTCTGTCTCTGGAAATCTGAAAATATAAAGCATGCTTTTGTGATCAGCAAAGCAGAAATATCCTGGCAGAAATAGTCCTTTTTTTTTTTTTTTAATAGTAGATCCCATCCACTTAAGGAAGCTTGAATTAGGTTTGTTCTTTGAGAAGAACAGACAGTGCAGGAAATAATATGATATTCACATATAAGTTTATCAAGGAACGGGGCAAATTAAGAGAACATTAAATTCATTTTCTCTCCCCTCACTTGTATTGCCCAGTGCAGTCCATATGTGGTCTGGTAGCCCAGCATGTCCTTGGAGCATATGATGTTCATTTTTGCACTTACAGACTGTATGGTACGCTTGGTCTCTGAGCAACACATGTAGTCTTGGATATTTTGGACAACTGTGCATATACTGTGGCATGTTCCCCCTACTCCTGCATATTTCTGCCTTCTCTTTCCTTGACAGAAATATAGACTCATATATACATAATGGTGTCATCTGATGCAGTAGCAGCTATAAAGTGTTTCATCTCCTCACTCTTCTCTTTGAATCAGGGCTTCATCTTCCTGTAGTGATAGTGACCTCACCTTTATGCAGGTATCCTGCTTGAAGAATTACTCTGCTTACAGAATGAGAGGTAAGAATTGAGGTCGACATTCCTTTAGAATACTACCAGTCTCTTGTTCTATGAAGGCAGTAGATTGCTACTGTTATTTCACAAAGCTCTCTGTGATATTACTAGGAAGTCACCACATAAAATTACATAGTGTCTGAACTTTGGTTTGCATGTAGTGTATATAAATTAATTCCTTGGTTTGTGTTTGAATCTTCCATCAAAATTAATCTTTCTGGTCCTGTAGATCCTAGCAATTGCTACTGCTTTGGAAAAAGAGCTCATGTTATACGGGAAATCACCAGGCTTTACAGCAGACCCAAGAGATTTCACATTCACAGAAAACTTACTCTGTAACCACAAAACCCCTTGATTCCAAGCCAGTTTTATTTGGCCAGCCCTGACCAGGTGTGGTGTTCAGGTAACCAAGTTTCTTGACAGGGTCTGAGAGGAAGAGTGGGCATACAAGCAGTATCAGAACACTTGCCGCCTGGGGCAGTGCTGGTTGTGGTGCATTCCAGATAGCCCTGTGGCCATTACATTTGGCTCATCTGAATTGACCTGCTGCAGGGCTTGTGCTACCTATAAGTCTTTTATTCCCCACTTTTTAGAAAAGCAAAGCAAAATTGCTTGCGTCATCCTTGAGAGGCAAACTGCAGTGCAAGAGATAAATGATCAGTAAACGGAAGGAAAACAAAAAAAAAACCCAAACATTGAATTTAATCACAAAGTAGAATAATCCTGTGGCATATGCTACATTTGTTTTTTCCAATGTTCAGATTTATTACCTCCTCAGCCACAGGATCTAGAAATGCATAATTCAGGAGTTAAAAGTGAATTTTGCACTTTTACAGCAATACAATATATGAAGATTAAGAAAAAAAAATGTTTTGAAGACCTCAACTTATTTTTGGGTGGATAAACATCACCTCATTAATCCTTCATTGCTATTTCAGCCTTACCATTTGAAATTCACATGTATGCATGTGCGTATGATGGATGCATGTGTGTATGATTTTTCAGGGATTGTGTTAAGCTGTTTGGGAGCAGAGCTTACTACTACTTGGTGTCTGCAGAGAGCCTGGTATGAGGGGTTTTTTTAAAGGAAGGATTTAATTTCGTTTTTTCTGCATTGAACACCTAAATGGTAAGTTCTTGAACTTCAAAGAGATCTGTTGGAGTTTTTTCTTGTTCCTTTTGGACAGAAGAGCATTTTTTTCTGCATTCGTCTTTATTCTCTCTTATCTAGAGGCCCAGCATCTTGCTTTTAGAATAAAGGAAAGGATTTCTCATTATTTTCAGTCTCTAATGTCTAATTAATCATGTTATAAAAAGCTCATTGAGAAAATGTCTCTCATAAAGCAGTCAGTTATATTTAATCACTTCCAGTGTGTAGCTGTTGCCAGATGTAGTGCAATAAGCTCAAGGGAGCATTGCTGTTCTTAAATTACCAAGGAGATTTACTTTCTTAAACTCTTCAGATGTGAACACAAAATACTATTTTAGACTCAGATCTCCAGGTTATTTTCTGCAGTTTAGTACGTGTGGACAGAGGGTTTCAAATTCTGTTTTATCGAAGAACATAAGGTTAGCTGGAGAAGTTTGAAGAGTGACAAAAGCCAAATGTTGCCATATTCAAATTATTAACCGTGGCTAATTAACTGGAGCTCCACTCCAAGAGCATGGGTGTTACTTATCCCCAGGGTTAGGGTTATACTGAGAGTGTTAAAAGCACCTTCACTGGTTAAACTGGGAAACTGAAAAGGTGCCATCTGAAGTCCTCTGGTCCAGCAGCCAGGGTTGGTGGCTCAATTTCTTGCTGCTTTCTTGATGGAAGGGTGAATAATGCCTGTTTGAGTGCAGAAAATGCCCCAGCTGGCATACTGGACAGAGGGAGATAAAGTTTATTTGTTGAGTTAATAAAGCATTTGATATTTAAATAATTTTTGTAACCTTGAAGTTATATGGCCTTTTATTTGTAAGGATGAACACTGGGTCCATACATCACTATGGCATCAGCAGTGTGTTTTTATTATTAAAACAAAACTAGCAGCATTGTACTACACATGGGGGTTGGGGGGGGGAATGGGTCCTCTCAGCGCTAAAACTCTTCATTGCAGAGGAGAGATAAGATGCCAAAGGTTTGCGGGGGAGGGCGGGGAGAGAGGCGTTACAGCTGATTTCCCAAGCCCCTCTACGAGGCCCGAGCTGCCTTCTTTCGGGGCCGTGTCTCCCCAGGCGCCGTTCGCCTGCGTTACCGCCGCCCGGGAGCGGGGTGGGTGGCGGGGCCGGTGTGGCTCCGCTGCCCGCACCCTCAGCCCTCACGGGAGCTGCGCTTCCCGCCTGGAGCCGCCGCCTTCGGCGCTTGCGCGACCGCGCTCCCGGCCCGGCCATGGCTCTGCGGCTGCTGCGCGCAGCCCCCAGCGCAGCGAGTAAGAGACGGGCGGAGGGCGGGAGGGGCCCGGCCGCGCTGCGGAGGGGCTCCTCAGCTCCCTCAGCCGTTCCTCCCGCAGGGAGGGACGGGCGAGGGGGAGAGGGAGGGCACTGCCCGGAGCTGCCGGCGCTGGGGGGGGCTGGAGGGCGCCCAAGATGGCGGCGGGTGGGGGCTGCGACAGCGCAGCCTCGTCAGCCCGGGGGGTCTCGGGGGTGTCTCAGAGGGTCTCTGTGAGGTCCCGCAGCTTTCCCCGCACCCTCCATTTCCCTACAGCTGCTCTGCTGTCCTCCTACCGCACCCCCCCGGATATTAATTATTATTATTGTGCCCTGTATCGCAAGCCTGCTATCGGGCATATCTGTTTATTACGCAGGCTTTCTCGCCCTGTCGTTGCTGCGAACTTTTTAACGGCAATGGAATGTTAAACAGTGGGTAGTGTTTGTAGAATAGCTGGAGGGAACTTACTGTGGCCTTGGAAGTTAGTGGTTCGTGCCCTTCACCTGAGGGGGTTCGTGTGGTCCGTTTATAGAGAAAAAAGGCGGCCCGGATGACAGAGCCTGTCCCGCAGGCCTCAGCTTGGGCTGTCCGTGGGGCTGCGGGTCGGGCTGCCTCCATCTCTAGCAAAAGCGGAGGTTCTGTGATTCTGTTGATAAAATACTTCTGAAACAAATCACTACACTATACGTTAATGGAAGAGCTGTAAAAAAAATAGTAAGTATTTGTGCTTTGACAGGTTCATGGCAAGATTTGGCTGATGGTCTAATGCCCTGAGCATCCCGATGTGTGCCCAGCTTCCACTGCATGGATGGCTTTGTTATGATAAATCATGGTCTGTAGGCCACTTCAAAAGTTACTTGCGGACGCTGGCAGTGGAGCAGCTTTAAAGACTTGTAATTTTCAAATTCAGCTATATCATTGTGTCACTCATATATATACTTAATAAATGGGAGGGCTTTGTGACAGCCTGTAAGGGATGAGGCAATCAACAATCACTTTGTCAACTGATGATAGTTCATCCCATCTTTTTCAGAGGTATTTAATGTTGAACTTCTGTTGCTTCTCTGTCAAGAAGAATGTATTTTGGACAAGAATATCAAGTATTGCAAATAGGAAAATGGATTTTGTCTCTTCTTGGGTGACTGAGATAATTGATTTCATACCAGTACCTTAATCTGACTTTTGACTTTGGACTAGAATACCAGCTATAATTTAATTTTCTAGCTAGCTTGTTTTTTAGCTTGCTGAAGAATGACAGGACTAGAAAGATCCAGTGTTTGCAACGGATTAGATACTTTACTGTTGATAGTTTGTTTTGTCATTCTTAAACTAAAAAAAAAGAAATACTCCTTTGGGGCATTGGCAGCATGGTAGATGTAATACAGATTATGTGGCTCTAGGGTCTAATGTTAAAGCTGTGGTATTTTAAAGTGAGTGAATGAATATGCTGATTCTGGGAATACAGGTGGGTTGTTGGTTGGTGTATATTTAGGTGAGTCAAATTCATGCTGCTTGAGAAGGTTTCCTGATTAAATCTCCTCAGCAAGATAGAATAATATTTCTTTCGGGTACTTTGCACCCAGCTGGTACAGGGAGGATTTCTGTTTGAATGTTCCTTCTTAAGTCCAGGTTGCTTTAGGCACCTGTCCACAGCCAAAATATTTTTAGAGGATAGTTTATGCTCACTGTGGACACTTGGCTTTTTAACCAAAATGTTAGTAGGACTTTAAGGAAAAAGGTTTATGCTTCTAATTAAAGCATTTGCATGCAGTTATATAATTGAACTTTAATGTGCTCAAAGTTTGTCCTGCTTTTGACTACCAGCTGAATTATTTTACCATCCTAAGGGAAGCCCAACTATCCTCTGCCGACATTCTGAAAAACCTGTTACTAAGGGAACAACGTTTATTTTACTTTCCTTTGAGAAAACAGAAGCCTTTTCTGACTAAAAAGCTGCTGGAAATGAGCCAAGACCTGGAAATCAGCAGGTGTCTTGGGGGAGGTTAAGACTTTTCCCAGAAAGCAGAATGTACTGGTCTGTGGTAGCATAATTACTATTTAGAGTCTAAAATACAAGAAGGTAACAGCAAAGGTAAGTTCAAGCAGTTTAAAATACGCTGTTTATGTGAACTGAGTTATACAACTGACACAGTTTTGCCCACATATGTTTCTAGGGCCAAAAATAATTATCTGTGCTGATTTCTTAGGTGTTCACGAGTTGAAGTTAAATAAATTTTAGGGTTGGTTTTCCTGTCCTCCAGTCCCTAGTTTCTGAAGTAGAGTGTTTTCAGAGGTTCTTTGAACAGTCATAAAGTTACTCAGTGTTAAACTGTCACATTTATGATACATGTTCCATTTGCTTGATAGAGTCATCGCTTCTTTGCAACTTGCGGAGCAGCTCTGGCTCTAAGCCAGAAGGAAGATCTGAAACTACTAAGCAGCCACTTAAGAAATCGAAGTTACCAGTAGGCCGATTTGATGAACCAGAAGAGTCCAGCATAGAGAGGGAACCCCTGGAAAGTAAGTCACATTTTACAAAATTGAAGGCTGTGTTTTAAAGGCAAGACCATGAGATGCTGTGCTGATGTCAGTGGAAGAGGATGACTGGCATTCAGCACTCCCCAGAAACACTTTCTAAACCAGGCAGGACAATGGGAGAGAGTAACGAGTTGCAGCAAATGGAGTATGAGAGAAAAAGTCTTCTGAGCAAAGGTGGTCAAACATTGTAACAAGTCACCCAGAGAACCTGTGATTCCTCTTCTCTTGGAGATACTCAAATTTGCCTGGCTGTCCTGGCCTAACAGCAGCCCTGCCTTAAGCAGGGTCGGGGCCAGGTGCCTGCAAAAGCTGCCTTCTACCATAAACCGTTGCATGATTCTGAGAAATGTAGCTGGTATTGGTCTGTAATAGTACAGCTGTAAATGGTGGCAGGAAACTCACAAGGGCACCGCCTACTTTTTATTATTCAAAAAGCCTGTTCTATTTCTTAGTCCACAAAATATTTCTGATTCATGCTGCATTTCATGGCCAGACTTTCTCTTAGTCTTGTAGACAATGTTTTGAAAAGCGGCAACAGCTACTGAGTTTACTGAGCTGCTCAGTGGAGTCTGGGAAGACCTAAAAAAGTGGTGTTTGTGTTGCATTCAGTGACCTCAGTGGGGCTGCATGTAGAGACAAGATTGAGGCATCATTGCTGAACTCACTAGGAGCATGCACTTTTTTGTCAGATGAAATAACAACAGAATCTCTTTCTCCCTTCTTTTTAATTAGTCATCTTCCCTTAACCAAAAGCACCATGCTTTATCTAATTCACAGTAGTGTGGTGTTCTGCTACTCTTCAGCAGTAGTGATGACCCATGTTTGTCTATTTCAAGGTCTCTAAAACAAGCTTTTTAATATATCAATATCCAGATAACAAAATGACCAAAGAATTACAGAATGGTTTGGATTTGAAGGGACCTTAAAGATCATGAAGTTTCGACCCCTTGCCATGGGCCGGGACACCTTTCACTTGACCAGATTGCTCAGAGCCCTAGTCAACCTGGCCTTGAACACTTCCAGAGGTGAAGCATCCCCAGCCTCTCTGCACAACCTGTTCCAATGCTTCACCACCCTCACAGTAAAAAAAATTCTACATAATATCTAAACCTACCCTCTTTCAGTTTAAAGCCATTCCCTCTTGTCCTCTCACTACCTGTCCTTATAAAAAGTCACTCCCCAGCTGTTTTTTATAGGCCCCCTATAGGTACTGAAAGGCTGCAATAAGGTCTCCTCAAAGCTGCCTCTTTCCCAGGCTGAACAACCCCAGCTCTCTCAGCCTGTCTGCATAGGAGAGGTGTTCCAGCCCTCTGATCATCTTGGTGGCCTTCTCTGCACTTGTTCCAACGGGTCCACATCTTCCTTGTGTTGGAGGCCCCAGAGCTGGACACAGTACTCTGTGTGGGGTTTGTTTTTCACTATTTTTATTTTTTTAAAAAAACAAATATTTCTTGTGCAAGAACTTAAAAAGATACAATGCAAAGAATAACTTGCAACTATTTGCAACAAATTAAACACAAGTTTCTGCCCAACATAAATCTTCATGAATTATACATTAACAGGTTGATGAAATATCTTCTCATTCTTCTATATTCACAGTACATTGTGCCTTTACATGTAAACAGAAAGCCAGGTCTGAAAGCACTGGCATCCTGGGGAAAAGAAATACAGGCTGATTCATAATCTCCAAAAGGAAGGCCGCAGAGTGCCTGTTGGAAGCAGAATTTCCTTCTGCTATAGACATTCCTTCGGTAAATACTTCAAACGCATTAAAGGGCCCTTCTGTACACAGCTGGTAATTACTTCAGTTCTTGGGATGTAGTCTGCTTGGATAAATAACATCATTTTCCAGAACTGAATGTGATACTGTTTCACGAGAACATTGCCACACACTTCCAGAAAATTAAAAAGCAGTGTAGCTGTCACATCTGTCAGGGACTCCGTATTCAATATCAGAGTGAGCCAGTGCCATCCACAGTTCAGTCCCTGAGGATGTGCCCCTTGTTTGTTTCCGTAAGGCCGGCAGAGTTGAGTGATAGCAGCATAAAGATGAATCATTCCTGACATTCGTTTAGGAAACTGCTCTTATTTTTCTACCTTCAGATCTTTAATTTCGTATCCAAAATCCTCAGATAGTCTTCCACAGAAGCACCCTTTCTCCATGCAGGGTAAAATGGCACAGAATAGGGGCAGTTTTTGTGCAGGTGTACTAAAAAGAGATCTCCGATTCGAGGGTGTATTTCCCAGATTCCTGAGGCCTCCACAGCAGCTGGGGAAGCTGCATCATGGTGAAAAGCTACTTGTGCTTCTTGTTTCACAAATTTTTCTGCAAGTCTGTAGTTATATTATTGTATTATAGTATCATCATTATTGTGTTATGGAATCATGTCCAAAAGGGTTGCACTCAGTTTCAGATTGTGACTCACGTGAGAACTGACTCAGAGTTGGAGTTAGTGTGTAAGCAGCTATTTAATTCTTGTCCTTTTTTCCCAAGAAAATAAATGCCATCACTGCTTCATTTAAAACAAATGCGTAATCAATATCTTTTGCTTTTTGCTTAGGTGTTCTAGGTTTAGAGCAAGACCCAAGGTCTCTTTTGCCTTTAAATTGAGTTGTACCTGTGTATTTTTTACATATAACACCAGCAATAGTTTGCAGATTGCCTATTGTGTTATTAGGAAAAAACTAAGAGTTTAAGCTGCCTGTTGAAATTCCCACTGCTATGTAGCTCTCACGGAGAAATCTTTTGAGCGTCTGCATCCACTGTCAGCACATCAGTAGTACCTGTGTATTGGGATGATGACATCTACAAAGTAATATTACATGCATTTGTGCTCCTTGTACTGCTAGAGGTGCTCCAATACTGACATTTCCTATCTGATGTGCATCAGTTTTTAAGCAGGCATCCCAGTATGTCATCCTGTATAGCCTCTAGCTCCATGAGTCTCCCTCCATCACTGTACTTTTTCTCTGCTCTTCAGGATTTCTGTTGTTGTCTTTTCTGATTTTCAACTCTGCTTCTCATTACTTGTGTTGTCCACTGGGGCTGAGTTATGGGTGTGACTGAGGGAGCCCCAAGCTACACATATGTGGGAGGCTCTGGAAAATCAGCATGGCAGGGGGCATGTGGAGTACAGCAAGCTTCATGGAGCCCTGCAGTCTAGTGCAGGATGAGAATACACTCAGCGTGGGATGGTCCTGTGCCAAGTTCTTCGTGGGTTGGTGGCCTGAGTTAACTATTCTTAAGAGACAGCCCTGAGTAAGGGAGCACTGAGTGGTGTTAGCACATTGACCGATGTGCGGAAAGCTCTGTGGTGTTTAAGAAAGTGGCATAAGCTAGCAGAGTACTTTTCTTTTGTATCAGAATAGGGGATTCTCATGGATGAAAAGCTGGACGTGGGCAGCCCACATCCTGGGCTGCGTCAGAAGCAGCGTGGCCAGCAGGTCAAAGAAGGTGGTTCTGCTGTTCTACTGTGCCCTTGTGAGACCCCACCTGGAGTGCTGTGTACAGCTCTGGGGTCCTCAGCACAAGAAAGACATGGACCTGATTGTGCGGGTCCAGAGGAGGGACACAGAGATGATCAGAGGGCTGGAACCTGTCTTCATTGAAGACAGGCTGAGAGAATTGGCATTGTTCAGTATGGAGAAGAGAAGGCTTTTGGGGAGGCCTCATTGTGGCCTTCCAGTACCTTAAGGGGGCTTATAAAACAAAGGGAGAGGGACTCTTCATACAAGTAGATACTCACAGGACAAGGGATTCTAAACGGAAAGAGGGCAAGTTTAGATTACGTGTTAGGAAGAAATTCTTTACTCAGAGTGTGGTGAAGCACAGCAGGTTGCCCAGAGAAGCTGTGGGTGACCTATCCTTGGACATGTTAAAGACCAGGGTGGATAGGGGCCTGAGCAACGTGACCTAGTGGGTGGCATCCCTGTCCATGGCAGGGGAATTAGAACTAGATGATCTTAAATGTCCCTTTCCAACCCATTCTATGAATAGAAGCACTGCTCATGTGTAAACTTAGCACGTCGCTTACCAGAGAGATATGAAAGTCCCTTTGTACCCCACTGACAAAGAGTCTCCCTCTCCTGAGAGGGCATCCCAGTGACTTAGTGAGCTTAAGTTAAATTTTAGAAGGTGAAAAAGGTCCAATTTCTAGCCTGATGTTGACAAATATCAACATGCCATTTCTTGGAAAACATACCAGCATCCAGGAAAAACAGGTTTAAATACAAGAATAATAGAATCTTGAGTAAAATTCAAGTGAAATTTCAAGCAGAATGCTTAAAATTAGAGACCTAAACAAACAGAAAGTGACCTGAGGTTTTAGATTTAGTGAACCTGTGTACAGTATGCCTGAATGATACAAGTTCTGACTGTGAATTCATGAGAAATTGGGTTGCTTTAATGCCTCTGGACATTGAGTTGCTTTTTTATTTCCATAACTGAATATGATCATACATATTGCTGACTGTAGTAAAAAAAAAAAGAAATTACTTTTGTAATTGCTTAACTCAAGGTTGCCTTTAAAAATGAAAGAGAATTGATTTTGTATTTGAAAATGAAACTATGAGGCAGATGTCATAAATGGTGACATCTTTATATTTGTCAACATTATAGAAATTTTAATGAACTTTCCGTGTTATTTTAGAATTCCCTGATGGAATCAATCCTACTACAAAAGAGAGGGGTGGACCTAGAGGCCCTGAACCTACACGTTTCGGAGACTGGGAGAGAAAAGGACGCTGTATAGATTTTTAATATTTAAATGTGTCCATATTGCTAATAAAATATTTCTAGTTGTTGAAAAATATAATGTACAGAAAAAAATCTCACCTGGATTTGTTGTGAAGCTTCTTGTTTCTGTCATGCTTCTGGTGAATTTTCTGAGTGATACAATGTAAATAAACACAGTGCTGTAACTCAGATTATGGAACTGTTACTTCTCAATGTCTGCCTGATCTTTAACGCTGTTTATACTGTGCACGGGCTTGGACTTCTGTATGAACATAAACATTTATGTAGTGTTATAAAAGTGTTGAAAGAGCTTTGCAGTTCATGAACCTGGACACCATCCATCAAAAGAGAGCCACCTCTGAGGAGATCAGTAGGTCCCTGGTTGCACACAGTGGCTCACTGGTAAGAGCCCCTTTAACTCAAGAACCATCGGGGATGGTCTTGTGTCGGACTGAGGACTGTAAACAGCACAGTGGAAATGGAGGCTTGATTCCCAGAGGTCAGCTCATGATGGCAAATAGTACAGGGGTGCTCTGTTTTCAGTTCTACAACACTGTTCTTTATAACCTGGCTACTTCTATGCTATTTGCATTATCTTTTCCTTTGTAAGTGGAGATGCCCATTTGCAAACAGGCTTCTTGGGGAAAATACAGCATGTCTTTCTGACACCTTGTGGTCAAAGGGGACTAATTCCATTAGATGGTCTAATATTGCAGGTCTTAAAGTTATCTAGCATCACACTAAGTATCTTTCAGTCAGACTGAGCTCAGTTCTTCTTTCAAGAATTTGCCTAGTTATAAATGCTGTAATAGAGTGCAAATCTACCACTTGTGTGAGTACTTATTAATCAGAATAAGCAGTCATTATTGAAATGTGTGAGCATATGCTCTATTTCTGTGCAAGTTCTTTCTGATAGCCTAAACAAATGGATCTTCTCTAGTCACAGAAGCAGAGAATGGTGTGGGTTTTGCATTACTCTGGCTCTGTGTGAGCTTTGCCCAGTATTGTGTTTGCATGCTTTTATTAGAGCATTAAAGTGTGTTGGTCCTATCACAAATCTCTGCAGCCTCCCTAAAACTCACTCGACTGGCAGCCAGTGGGGGAGCTCCTTGTTGAAATTTGCCAGTTTGTGTACCTCGTGTGCGCGTTATGGACATAGGATTGCACTAAGTATGAGTTTGGGTGTTTGTCTCACTGTGATGACGTCCTTACAAAAGTACTGAAACTGTTCAGTTAACAGGTTTACCTACCAAATAGCTCTGTGAGGAGCCAAATGAGATTAACAAAAGCTGTTTCTCATTAAGTATGTTAATTAGTGGTAATTACATTTTCAACCCGTAATCTTTAAATTCTGCAGCATGGTTTGGATATTGGAAAATTGGTCTGTATTTATATCTAATTCATTCTAGTTTCACTAGTGTGAGAGTTAGATCTTCCCAAAATCTATTGGCGTTTCCAGTTACCTAAAGATATCCTGGGTCAGCTATCTTTAAACTAAATATATACTGTTTATTAACAGTTATTTCTAGTAATGCTTTGCCTTTTCAGTTGCTGTTGGGTTGGAAAAGACTTCCTCACACAATACACCACCTTTTCAACTGAGAAGTAGAAATTTTAATTGGAAGCTTCTGCTTTTTCTGCATCATTATTAAGAGGCTTAACATCTTAATTTGCAAATAGGTGGTAACACTACTGCAGATAGTTTATTTTTGAATTCTAAATCTTCTTCTCCATGGATTGTTGCATGACTTCATTATCTTCTCATAGCAGGTTTTACCCTTCTCAGCACACATTCTGTGAATGTTTATGTAGCTCTACCTCTTGGCATTCCTGATTTTCAAATCAGTTGATTCCTTCAGCATAGACCAGCTGCACTCCTCCCTGGATGCAGAATTAGATCTTTTTGATTGAGGATACAAGGAACTGGTCTCACTTTTCTGTCCTTTTCTTTATGTTTCAGTTGGTTATCTTCAGTCTCCCTCAGCTTTGTGAGTAAGGGCTGACCTGAGTGCTGTCTTCTTTCATGCAAGTAAAGGTACTAGGTACTCACTGCCACCATCCATGGAACACCTGGACTTGAAAGATAATTCTGAGATCATTATACCAACAAGAGTGCCTCAAATAGGCAGGCATTTTGCTTTCTTTCATAGAATCATTTATGTTGGAAAAGACCTCTAGGATCATCAAGTCCACTGATAACCCGGCACTGCCAAATCTACCACTAAACTGTGTTGCTGAGTGCCACATCTACACATCTTCGAAATACCTCAAGGGATGGTGACTCAAGCACTTCCCTGGGCAGCCTGTTCCAGTGTTTGACACCCCTTTTGTTGAAGGAATTTTTCCTAAAATAAAAAGGCTCTTGTTAACCCATATTGTAAATAGCTGTCAAGGAATTGGTGCTTTGGAAATAGAGGATATAACTTCAGTCTTTGCTTGCAGAATGTGTCAATAAGAAAGATAAGAAACTGAACATTTGGGCAAAATAACATGTAAGAGCCAAAGAGTGAATGCTAAGGGCCCTTTTGGTTGGTCTGGCAACCAGATCACAGAAAGAGGAGCTCTGGGCTCCAGTAATAAACTCAAAATTTTGTGGTGCTGCAAAATCACTTGTGGTACCTGTCAAAACCAATCACGGTTTGAATGTAACAATTTATACAATGTTGTCATAGGGCGTAAGGTATCATTTCTGTTTTGTTTTCTTGCAGTGCCTGCAGTTAGGAAAGCAGCACTTCAGCACTTTTTCAATGGTCTTCCCAGATGATTACTATTAGCAGTTTACTGAGAGCATTAGGGTGAGGCAATGGCTTGTGGCATTAGCCATTAGATTAGCCATAGGTATGTTTTTATCATAAATATGGATTTAATCTATTTTTATAGTTCTTTTTGTTAGTATAAACAGTGAAAAGCAGCAGGAGTTGTATCCATTTTCTGTTAACTCTCTGGGAGACAAAGGAAAATTGTTCTGCCTATGTAAGCAAATTCTTGCAGTACTGGAGGATGCTTGATGTTCCATTTGGTTTTCTTTACTAAAAACCTGTGCGTTGCGTTTCTGCATTGGTTTTTCTTTTAAACTTGTTGCTGCTACTTTGCATAGATACATTTTGTATGTTATTAAATTTATGAAGCCTTTATTGTTTGAAGAAATCGCTCTGTAATTACTTTATTACAAAGCATATGAGGTTGCACCAAACAGTTAAAGAAAATACTTGCTATATATTGCCTTGTTTGGAAAGTTTATATTTCAGTGCTGATTTTACTAAGTTAGAACGCAAGATCTGTTTACCCTTGATGGTAGCAGATGTCTATAAGAGACTGTAGAATGCTGTTATAAAACTTTACTGCTTTTCCAGTTGACTGCAATAAATGCTCACAAATCCCAGCGACCTGTAGTGACAGTTACGCTACTTGCCTTTTTATGGCCCTTATTTTGCTATTGTTATTGAAAAAGCAGCACACCATGTTGTTCTGAAATGTCAGGAAAAGAGCAAATTAATTTATAAGAGCAGTTCATTTTGTAAGAGAATAAGATTTGGGAGTTCCGTGGTTTTTGTAATTGTTCATCCGTCAGTAACATGGCATCAAGCATATCAAAGCATAAGGAAATGATTTGTGTTTTTGTGTGCCCATGGTGATTAAAACCATAGACACTTGTGGTTGCTTTCATGCTTTCGTAACATGCAATATAAAATACCTTTTCTTAGCTGGTGTTTTGTGTTGGCAACATTCTAATGTGGGTATGGCTGTGCTCCCTCTTAATCTCAGTGACAGGTCGTCGGGGAGGTAGTCACGTGTGATCTTCCTGAGGATTTCTGTTGCAGAAAGGGTGGCACAGTGGAAACTGAATCATAGTTACAACACGGCAGATCCTGAGAAAAGAGCTGTGTTTAAAATGAATGCTGTAAAGGAGTGGAACTAACAAGGTCCTGTTCCCTCTCAATGTCTTACACCTCCTGCAGATCAAGTGTCTTTCTCCATAGTCCTCTGTTGATTGACATTATGTCCACTGGGCAAGAGAAGAGCACCTTTCTGCCCATCTTTTCCCTCTGAGAGGAATTATTTGGACCTCTTTCCTAATCACTGATTTCCACAGAGCTTGCAAGAACGTTGAGAACTTTACTCTCCTTGACAGCTTTTCAGAACAGGTTGGAGTTACTGACTTCTAAAGTGCTGGGGCAGTGCAGAAATTGTCCTCCCATCCTTTGGAAACCAAGCTGATTAATTACTTTGAACATATATATTTTCTTCAGAAATGTTTAGCATCGCTCTGCATTTTTTTTCTGTGAGAGTGGATTTATTTTTTTTCCCTCAACATCAGAAGTTCCACCCAAAGCTTACAGCAGCAAGGTCTTTGACATGCATTTGCCAAGCATTAAGTCTCTCAGTCAGCTATAGTCTTGTGCCTGTAAAAAAATCACGTATTTTTATGTTGCCATTTTTAGGATGAGAGTGTTTAAAGAAGCCCTTTATGGTCCTTACTTAACACATTCATTTATATTAAAGCTGATATACCTGGCCATCAAAACACAGTTCTAATTCTCAAATGTTAGTCTCTGACAAAATCAGGTGAGCTATGATGTGAAGTAGTGATCAGGTTAGTTCTAGAAGCCAGATATTGAACTATGGCTTAGGACTGGGACTCTGTCGTAGTCAAGTGTTTCAAACTTAAATGACTAATGTAACCATGTGTGTTTGCTTCGTAATTAGTTGCAATGGAGTGAGATGCCTCGAAAAAGTAGTTTGTCTTAATAGGGGAGATGAATTTGTGCTTACAGATGGTGAATGGAGAGGGTTTTAGTGCATCCTCTCCAGTGGCTTTAAAGGTTGCCTGAATAGCTGTCCTAGGACAGGTGTGAATTACTGGCTTCCTTCTCAGAGGGAGGAGCATTGCAGTGAGGCAACAGGACCTCCGGTGCTTTTTCTTCCTGTGCCCTTCCCAAGCGCTGCTTGCAGGGAAGGGAGTGTCCAGGGCCAGCTCTTGACACCCTGGAAAAGGGAGTTTGCTTACCTTAAAATGAGAGCTGAAGCTAAGACTTTCAATTCCTTTTGCCTATCCACCTCACAAACAGATACCTAAAGCATAATAAAGCCAGGAGGGTAACACTGAATGTATTTACATCTGTGTGACAAGAAGTATCTCAAACCTACAAATTTGTTGGGGTTTTTTTCCCTAATAAGGAAAGGGTGAAGTGCATCAACCTAACAACTAATCAGTCTTCTGATGTGCTGCTGAGCGGGAGCCAATATAAAAATAAAACTGGCAGACTAGGAGAAAGAATCATATGTTTGCTCAGCAAACCTTTAGTGTGTGACACCCTTGTGAGAGGTTAAAGAACAAAGGATGGTGTGTTTCCAGTTGCCATTTGAAAGCTTGGGAAAATTTCATCGTCTCTTAGAAGAGAGATGAGCAAATGTTGCTTATCTCAGGGAATATTCTGCTTTTAACCTATTTTTTTTACCCCAGGGCTTTCACTTTCAAGTATGTATGATCTTCAGACATATTTTTTTCCAGATGATTTTCTTGAGGCAGGACTGCAGTATAATGACATGTAGCTCCTTGGACTGGCGGGCACATTTCTTCATTCTCCCTGCTTTTGGTGATGTCATTTTTTTGGCCTGATAATGACAGCTACAGCTCTTTTATTATTATGTGGCATACTATTTAATGCTGCTTTTAATTTTTGCCATCCTTAAAGCTGTTTTTTGATGTACCCTTAGTTTCACTGGAGTAGTAATTAACAGGATAGTTCACAAAATTAATCAAAAATTGCAGGTGTTTCTCCCTCTCCTTCCTTTCTCTGAAGGTAATCTGATAATCTGGGGGGGTTTGTATGTGAAGATCTTAATAATAGTCAAGTTCCATGGACTGGAACTTCTCCAGTTGCATTTGAATCTCAAATTCAAGTTTATTATTCTATTAAAATGTAGCTCTTTTGGGAATTCAGGGAGGCCGAGGGAGTAAGAGATGCCTCTAAGAAGTAGCATCAGTCTTCCTGAAAGTTTTACACAAAACATAAACTCAAACTCATTTCAGGGTCTCCTCGCTAAAGGTTACTTTACTTTCAGAGCACATGGCTGTGGTCCAGTCTGCCCAGTCAGGACATTCCAGTCTGTCAGGGCAGTCCCAAACTAAGTTTTTAATGCTGATGGGTGGCTTAGTTTGCACAGAGAAATCGCATCCTAAAGTAGTACAGGTCTGACTGGCAGGTACATGGCAGGCTCACCTGAGTACTGATGCAATTGCTTGTAACACTGCGAAGTTGATCTCGGAGCCAGGTATTATCCTTCTGGTCCTATGCGTCATTTCCATTTTGAAGATAAGCTGGAATTTATTCCTTCTTAAGAACAGAAATCTCAAATAGGTGTCTGTACCTGCTGCTGTTTTGGGAGATGTACTGCATCCTCTCGTCCCCTTGCTCAGGAAGACCTCTGATGGGAGAACACCTGTCAGGGAGAGGCTGAACAACACACTGAACAGGTGCAGGAGGCAACAAATACACATTTGGGCAGCTGACCACCAGATGGTCCTTCCTGTAAAACCATTTGTAGTGAAGTGTGGATAATACTGGCCATATCACAGAGGCCTGCTGGGTTCCACAAACCCTCCACAAGGAGGAAAAATGGAATACTCGGTGCAGGATTCGTGCACCTATTGTGGTGCTTTGCAGGAAGACAGAAAGCAGAACAGCATGAGAATGCAAGGAAAGAAGAAGTATTTTCATTTCACCATATTATTGAAATAAGGGTGAAGAATGAGGTGACCAGTAGTGTACTGTGTTACAGAGGGGAGGGGAGGCAGGACTAGGTTTCCCCACCTGAACTGTACCAGGCCTGGGCTAAACTGCTGCACAGGCTGGACAAGTCTCTGTTTCTGGAGTCTTTCCTTCCATTTCTGAATGGCAAGGTCACTGTAACATCTAACTGACCTTTCATTCTAGACTTTTCCTTGTTGCAGCAAGTTCTGCAGTGCTGAAGATCTGGCGGGGATTCCTGCAGTTCAGAAAACCACAGCTGACCAAGGAAGCCCCTCAGAATGTCCATCAGCAGCACTTTATGCACCTCCTTCAGCCCGAAATGTTCTGAACCCATGAACTGGCAGCATGTGGAGGTGAGTGCTTGTCCCTTGATAAGAGAATGGCCCTAACCTACAGAGCTGCATCCCTTTCATGTCTGGTCATCAGAAGAAAATTGAAAACTTATTTATTTTATTCCATAATAGAAGTTTCAATTCTTAGCTCGTTTTTTTTGCTCTTCCATCTCCGCTTTGACATGATCCCAGGATTTCCCCCATCACACCAGTGCATTTGTTTTCTCTTTCCATTTATGGTAACAAAAAATGGTTATGTCCTTTCAGATTATGTTGAAACAGGGGATTGTAGGCAAAGCAGCATCAATCATGATGCTGGCATTATTTTAGTCCACAGTGCCACTGGAAAACATGATGTTGGTTTGTTAACCCTGAACAGAGGAAAGAATGATTTCTCCAGGCCTTTGAGAGAAAATAATGCATCATGGATCTTGCTTCCTCACCTGCTGATTGCTGGGAGAGAAATTGTAAGGTGTGGAATGAGTGGGAATAGGGAAATTTGGCAAGAAATCCCTCTAACATTTTGGGCTCCCAGGTCTGTAGGAAATTCTCATACAACCTAATTTGGGAATAGCAGCCCAAATTTCACTTTGTAGTCCGCAGAACCCTTTCCATCTGCTGTACTTCAACAGCCAGACACATATTTATAAAAATTCAGAAGTGGTCTGGATGTAGTACTGTTCCTGGACACACGACGAACTTTCCCCTAAGTCTGTGTTTTGCCCATTTTTTGTTTTGTTTGTTTTCTTTGTTTTTTTTTTAAAGTTAGGCTGTGTCCAAAGTCACTGCCTTATCAGAAGCATTTTTAGCTTGAATACACTGATTGTCTAAACTCAAGGACAAGAGGCCTGGATTTACCATAGATTCTGGGAAGGGTTTGGTGTGCTGGAGCGTGACCACTGATGCCTTGGTAATTTGTTGACACAGATTGACATGCAGGGCTGAGTTCTACTTAGTACCTGAGCGGTAGAACACGCTGCAGTGCGTCAATTGTAACACACAAAAAGCAAGTTCTGCAGGAAGCCAGTCTAGCTGAGCTTGCTGTGAACAGTAGGAAGTGTACAGTGCAGCCCAGCGTGTGACTGTCACAGCCCCCTCTCACACATCCTCTGTGTTGCATCCAATCCCAAATTTATCATCCTTTCCTATCACTCCACTCCCAGTACCCTCAGCTCTCTTTCCCCATTCCTTGGCTACAAACTGGGCAAACCCAAGCAGCTTCAGAGTGTATGAGTCACCATCCTTTCCTGCTGTCCCATGTAGATGCAGGATAACCTACACGCTTCCTTAGCAGCATCCCAACTTTGTCCTCTCAGGGCAGATGGGCTCTGCAGGCTGCTAAGCCCACGTTGTCCTCTGAAGCACCCAAGTGCTTCCAGGCACTGAGCAGGTAGCAGTGCGGACTCCTGGCATTTCCTGCCAAGTACTAGTCATATGGTTCTCCTCTCTGGTCAAGATGTGTATCTGCTCCTCTCCATGGAAGGAAACTGCTTCCCACGCAGAGCTGAAACTGAAAATTGTAACTGCTTCTAAACACAGGAATATCTACATATATTTGCATATCCTTATTCACAGATAGATATATATATATATATAAACACCTAATACAGAATCATTCACAGATTTCATCCCTGTGTGGGAGGTTGGCACTTCATGAAATCATTTCACAATGCATCAAAACTTCATAGGTAACAATTATAATAAAATAATGTATGTAGTAAAACTACAACTAATAGTGTTTCTTCTGGAGTTTGCTTAGTTTCTATATCATTTTGAAAACTGAAAAAGTTACAGGCAGATCAAGACTGATGTAAAAAGCAAATACTGATGTCTCTTCTCCGCTACCGAGAAGTTGTTTAGCAAGTGCCTATTTTTGTGGCCAGGAAAGGAATCCTGGTGGCACACACCAAACTGTAAAAGAACTGATACTGTCTGCTAGAACTATGCCCAAAATCCAGCTAGGCCAGCATCCTTTATCTGACAGAGGTATCACCCAGTGCTTTAGTGGAAGTCCCCTTGTAGACATTGTGGAACATCAGTGGGACAATTTTCTGTTTCAATCTTCCATTATCTCTTACCATGATCTTATAGGTTAGGTTTTAAGCCTTTGTAGCTTTTCAGTACAGTTCTCTTTCAGACCCTGTCTTCCTCGAGCAGTCGTACATCTTGTACACAAAACAAATTGTCTGGAGACAGCACTAGACAAAAGGTATAAATTAACTTTGGAAATCATTTAAAGAGCATTTGATCAGCTGCTCCTTTGAAACTATTTCTTACAGTTGATTTTTTTAATGTTGTGATTAGTCGAGAGGACTTGTAGTGTTTCCTGAGTGGAAGAAGATAGTCAACAAAAAGATAAACATCATTAAAGAAAATAACATACAGAATAAATTTAAGATACTAGATACCTGAACAACTGTACATTTCTACTGACTTCAATGTATGTGAGATGGAATCCAATGTGAATAAAGGTATGTTTTTTCCTCCTTGCAGATATTCAACTGAAGCCCCAAGAAGGCATGTCAGGCATTTCTGTTTTGTAATAACAACATCATTATGCTTTTAGAGTGATGGGAGAAGAAAATCTGAAGTGCTGGCAGATGCAGTTATATTTCTCAGAGGAGAAATCTCTCTGGGTATATCAGTCTTTTGCTTAGTTCTGTTTTCAAAATTTACACTTATAGGTGAGTCCTTGATGTTACCTATTCATATGGTTTTCAATCCTATTTATATATGTTATTTTTCTGACTCTTATTTCCACCTGAAATTCTAATATGAACAATATCTAATTTTTGTGATCCGTATCCCGTCCTCTAATTGCATGTGCCAAAACAAGAGGATGGAGGACAATGTCGTGGTTTCTCCCCAGGTATGCACAGTTTGCTGTACCACTGGCATTAAAAAACAATTCCTGGCCAACTATAGCCATATTTCTTACTCTTCTTATTCAGCTGAGGCTCACCCAGCTTCTGTACCTCATGCCATTTGCTCTTCTCCTTGTAGTCTGTATTGCTGTTCTGCAGCAGTTGCAGAACTGGGACAGAATGCTTCCTTTGCATCATCAGGAAACAGTGGGAAGAATTTGGAAAATACATGGAGCCTAATACTTGGTAATCAATGTTCCCTCAGTTTGTGGTCAACAGTACTCAGAGGGCTGTGTCATATGAGCTAAACCACAGCAGTCATGGCTGAAGTGTGTTTAAGAACAAGAAAAACAAGACTTCAAGAACAATGAAGTTAGTGTGTGTGAATGAATTTATTATAGTTGGCTGATGGTGGGGAATGCCAGCTACTGCATGGAGTAAGGAATTAGGGTCTGCAGAGGACAATAGTAATTAAAAATGTCTTTGGAAATATTCTTGTAAACATACCCCTTACTTCTCGAGTAAAAATCAGCTGAAGTGTGATATATTTACATAGTTTACTTTGCCAAAGAAGTGTACGGGTTTCTTGGACACCAATCTGAGATACTTTTAAAGGCAAAGAAATGCGGATACTGTGTGCAGCCTGAGAAAGCATCAGAGCAAAGATAAAGAGCCGAGGTCCCATTCTGCTCTCCAGGCTGCTGACACTGTCTGGATTCTTTGTTACATTAACATGTGTCTGTCCTCTCCCTCAAAGAAGAAATAGGTGTCAGGAGAATTTTGAAGAAATTATTGACCTAAACCTTTACAGTAAGAAGAAAGGATTATTGGTCACAGTACCAAGCCTGACAGAGTGCAAGAAGTGTTTGGTTGATACTCTCGGGCACATGGTGTGACTCTGGGGGATGGTCCTGTGTGGGGCCAGGAGTTGGACTTGATGATCCTTGTGGGCCCCTTCCAATTCAGCATACTCTGTGATTCTGCAAGCTGAAATACCTGAAGGGAATCAATGATGAACATGAACATCCTGGCACACCTAACATCAACAACAATTTGCACAACTGGAGACTCTGAACAAAATCTGAGATAACACTGTTCAGCCAGGTGAAGGTCAACCTGTTTGTGAAAGGAGTCTGCTTCTCAGACTCCCTGGCAGTCAACATGTGTAGGCTATTTCATGCAGCACAGGGACACATGTCTGAAAAAGCTTCATAACTGGACTCCACTAAAGGCCACAGAGGAGAGAAACATGGGAGAAGACTGATCAACTGCATCTCTAGGTTAGACTGAGGTGAAAACAAGCACACTCTGTCTTCAGGCAGGTGACCTCTTGGAAGCATCAGCCAATCCCCCTAATTTTAACACACTCAACCATGTTTGTCACATGCAGACTGTCTACAGTGTGTGACTATTTTGTCAGTTCTTATGTGCCTTCCTCAGAAAAAGTATGTCTGTGTATGACCAAAATAAAGCTTCTTGGAAACAGCAATCTCATCAGTGCTTGTGCAATGCCTTAGGCTCTTTTAGGGAGTTCTTTTCTGTAAAACTCAATAGTTTTTCTCAGTTTTTACCCTTCCTGGAGATTTTTTTTTCTTATTTTTGGTAAGGTTTCATTAATATTAAAATCAGGTTATTTGAAGGAGGAGAAATCCCATTTCTTCCTAATTTCAATTTACTATAAAATTATTTGCTTTTGTAATAATGATTTTTCATAGTGTCTGTGCTACAAGTACAGTTTAAAACAAATTGCATCTGTGGACATTGGCCATCTTTGAAAATTTAAAATGAAAGAGTAGGACTCCTCACAGCAATCATTCACTAATAACAAAGCTTCAGATTCTCCCAACCATGTAGATTTCATCGGATATATTTTTAAATGTTTTCCTTTATCCACATTTGTATTAACAAAAGTAAAAATGATTTTAAAAAATTTGCTCTATTTTTTGTTTTCTAAAAAGGAGCTTTTCCGTAGCAGAAAATTTGACCTTTGGGTTCTGACCACAGATGAAAAATGGCAGTTTTAGGACTAAACCAGAAGGCTGTACCTCCAGCTATATAAGCCCCACAGCTAAAGCAAGGCATGTAGGGCACACAGCGCCTGAATTTTCAAGCCCAACTGCTACCCACCCACTGGGCACCTCTCAGCTGGAGACCAGCTCTGCAGGCTCTGCAGTCTTCACCCTGGTTTTCTGGGTGCCAAGAAACTTTTCAGAAGAGTCTTCAACTGAAGAGATACAGAATCTAAGACACATGGGATATTCAATATCAGCCAGAAATGGAATCAGAAGTAGGAAAACCTGCTTACCTTCCAATTCTGCTCCCCTGATGCATATTCTTGGAAGCTGCAATTCTAGGATGAGTCATGCCAGAAACTCTCCTGTAGCTGAGACAGCTAGAGGCTGTAAAGGGTCAACAAAGTGAGGCAGCTGCTCTCAAGTGCAGGAAGCAAGTGTTTCCTTGAACCTCAAAATCCATGCCATCTTTTAAAAATAAATACAAAGCAGATATTTCAGAAAGAACAAATGAGCATGAGGCAAATGCCTTCCCCTTAATCTAAGCTCCAGGGATGCAGGACTTCATAATAAAATGTTCTTTAGCAGCACTTCACCTCTATAAATCTGGTATCACATTGAAAGGAAACCAGTACATTATCTTCATGTTATTGATGGGGAAACTAAGCCCTTGGATATGGAATGACTTGGCCAAAACCAGGCCTGGATCTACCTGTATTGGATTAGACCCATTTCATCCAGACAGAAATACTATCTCTGACTCCAGCCACCAGACACATCACAGGAAAGTACAAAAAACCCCACATTACATGTGTTGACAAATCTGCCTATTTACATTATTGTGTGGTGCAGAAGGGAGGTTGATGCCATTGGTGAGGTAAATCTTCAGTCAAAAAAAGCCATAGGAAATTATTTTTTCTTTCCTTTTATATGATACAAGTAGGTTATGGAAATGTGTGCTAGGAAAAGAAAAAAGATGAAAAAGCTCAGAATTGTAGCTTTAAATTACACTGTCAGTGTCATGCAACCTACCCTGAAATTAGAGAGCCACTTAAAGAGCTTAGTTAAATCTGTCATGTCTCTGAACACTGTGACTCGAAGGACATGAAGCCTTGTCTTTAACTATTGAAATGCAAAGTGAATAAGTCACAGAGAATATAAGGAAGTTGTATAATACTGACATGGATAAATTTTAGTACTGGTGTGACACCCAGGGAAATTTGCCGCTTGGTTATCTGAGGCACAGGCAGTGAGATTCAGCTGAAACCAGAGGAAGCTGTGAATTTCATGCAGTGTTTTGACTGACAGGACTTCAGAATCATCAGGGAGACAGAAAAAGCCACTGCTGATCTTGAGAGATTTCTTAGAAAACAGCCCCAAACTAGAAATGGAACTAAATATTTATTAGCATCCAAATGTAATCAAACTAAAAACCATGGAAACAGCAGAGGAAGACACCTGTCAAACAATAGCTTTCCATCAGATGCAATTTAAATAAATTTTTATTTTTCATTTTTCCATTGGTTGAAAGTCAGACTATCATTGTAAGTCTCCCCTGAGTGAGTTGAAGGGGTTCAGTAGTCTATCTTAGTACTCCGTTAGGATTTCTACTGAGTACAGTGTCGAAAGGGTGACATTTTAGCTGCATGATTATCAGAATTTAAAAACTTTGGTAAGATCTAAGATTTCTTAGAACTATAAATTGAAAATAATTGACATCACTTAAAATGTACTACAATTTTATTTTGACCTTAACTATTGTTAATTCACTTATTAAGAGCCTTCTGCTAAGGCTAACAACCACTTGTACTGCATAACAAAGAGAGTACCAATAGTCTTATCTGGCATTAAAGAGCTGTCATGGACATGAATGCTCTATGCATGGATAATAAAGACAATTCCTATCAGACTATGATATTAAGAACAGAGAGAGATAATGGCTGACCTTGGGTGTGTCATTTAAACTGAAGATTCAGAGATGAACCTCACATCATAGGAGTTGTAAAGACAACATTGCTTCTTACAAATTATCCTTTAGAGAGCAAGTAATTATTTCCTGCCTGGCACTAGACTATTATTAAATGTGTGATGTTAACACCATTTAAATAGAGCTTCAAGTCTAAATCACCCTGACACACTTAGTATTCATGTGTTACATGGGACACCTTATTTCAATAATCTGCATGTTCCAGGTCATTCTTGCAGTTGATCTGATTAAGAAGGGCCCCTTCTGCACAACATCCAGGAAATCAGCAGGGTTTAGCAATGTACTAACGCTATTGGTTTGAAGGAGGAGTTGTTACCGCACGGCATAAAGTTTTCCTTGCCTTTCCTGCAATAGGAAAGGTATACACCACTCCACTCCACAGGCTCTGACCTGCACTCCCCAAGGAACAGAAATGTTTGGTTCTGCTGCTCCATGCACATACTCCTGTCTTCACAGAATCAGGTACTGACATTTTTAAAAAAAAGCAGTGCTTGTTAAATAATGATCCTCTTTAGTAGACTCAACGTCACATATAAGATACACTTATAATCCTTTTTTGTTTTGCCTAGAATATCTCTGCTTTCTTTATAATTCATTATTTTATCATCATCATCATCATGGCTAG
>VZRE01008035.1:9230-22374 GCA_013396775.1 Cephalopterus ornatus
AAACAGATCTCTGTCAGTATTCATCAGGCAGAGACTACTTCCTCCGCAGTTCTGCTGCCAGGAGGGACTGTATGAAGATTTCCTAACGTGCTTTGACTTCCCATCCAGACACAGCAATAAAAACCTGAATACAGCAGCAACCACCAGCACAACAAATTAAGTACTCTCTGCTTTTCTCTGCAGACTGCAACGCCAGATCAAAGCTAGCAAAACAGATTGTTTCGAGAAAGCACCTCAGTATTCTTTTCTCAATATCCCAGGCATATCTGTCTCTCTATAATTCATTTTTAGATGTGTTATCACACACATGGATTCACTAGGCAATACTATCGACTGGTTACTTAAGTGAGGATAAGACAATCTAATGAATTCTATAAACCAGATTTTTTAAGACTGTAACTTTTAAGGGACAAGAATTTGTAATGGAAGACTAAGTTCTACTTAAAACCCAAAGAGTTACATAGTGATGCTGATTTTTGCTAAAAGAACATTACTAAAGCCAAGAATTAACACCAGTTTTTCATACTTCTCCTATTGATATACGTACTTTTCCTTACTGTTCTCCAATTTGATCTTCAAATATGATCAAGCACAGAAGAAAACAGCTAGAAAGCAATAATCGTGAACAAAGAAGGGAGGTCTACTGTGTTTTTTTTTGAGTATGAATACCTAGTTAAAAAAAATATCAGTGAACACACTTCCTTTCTCAGGCACGTGGGAGGAAAAAACTGTCTACTTTAAGAAAGCAGAGGTTGGGAAATAGATACACAGTAGGTAGATGGAAAAGAATTATGAAACTATTTTTTTCAAAGACCATGTTTCAGGAAAGCCTGCCAATGTTCTGCCCACACTAATAACCTGCACCCCAAAATTCCCATGCGACATATGCCCTTACGCTCCACTTCCCACACTCCATGGACCATCCTTTTCTTCCCTTGCTCTAGGATCTCACCTTAATCATGTCTCAGTTCTGCCCTTTTAATCCATCTGCCCTGGATTATACATATCTAACAATCATCATTAACTACAGGAAACAAGTTCCTCACAGCAAAGCTTTGCAATGCCTTTATATTACGCAGCTCAATCAACTTTTCTGGAAAGAAGAAATTCATCCCTATTCATTGTGCAAGGTCAGCATGTCTCACAGTTGCTGCAACAGCCTCCATTTAATCTCTCCATTTAATCTACCAGTAGAACATAAAACGGTTACATTCTAGAGGGCAAGCAACTTTTTGGAAAGTAAGAAAGGACAGAAGCAAGATAGAATTTTCCTAAGGTCTCTACCACTCCCTCTTGCATCTTGCTTTCTAGCTTGAAAGCCTTGTACCCTCAGTTGTGTAATACTGCTAAGGTAGTATACTGCTTTATAAAATCCTTTCATTTAATACTCAGAGTACGTCCCCTTGCAATAACTAAAAAAACAACACCAGAACATCCTCAAGTATATAGAGAAAACATTATTTACTATCAAATATTTTACCTGAAGAGGATGAGGATGCCAAGGAAACTGAAGAGGAAGATTCAAGAGAACTGCTGAAGAGTGGATCCCATGCCAGGAGGTCACTGTTCCCCTTTCTATGTTAAGAGTTACAATTGGAATATAAATAAAAGATGTATACACTAATAAAAATCAAAGTAAACTTCAGCAGTAGTTTGATAATGTAATAAAGATAATAACCACAGAATGGTTCAGGTTAGAAGGGATCTTTAAAAATCTTGTTCCAACCACCCTAATCTGGCTAGGGACACCTTACACTAGACCAAGTTGTTCAGAGCTCCATCCAACCTGGCCTTGAACACTTCCAGGGATTGGGCATCCACAACTTCTTTGGGCAACCTGCTCCAGTGCCTTACAACCCTCACAGAAAAGAATTTCTTCCTTATATCTAATATAAACCTACTCTTAGTTTAAAGTAATTTTCCCTTGTTCTATCACTACATGCCCTTGTAAAAAGTACCTCAATAATATGATAAAAACATATGAAAAATTTGTCCATAACAGTTATTCTTTGCATCTCAAGGGGGAAAAACTACAAATTGCACTTCAAAGAACTGATTTACACGTAAGGAGACTATCTGAGCTTACACCTTAGTGCAAGTTTCTGTGACTGCTTACTTCATAATATCAGTTAAATGATTGTCATTTTCAAGGAGACCTACATCTTCAAATCCATTTATTTCAGTATATATATACATATAAGCAACGGATGCAACTTGGGGGTTGCAATCTTAAACTCTTTACCATGGAACACTACAGAATAGAAATTAAATCTGTCTTATTTAAAAAACTGAGAATAAAATAAAAAATCTTGCATAATCATGTGATTATAAATATCAATTGAGACAGATCAATAAAGCAAATGTATTAGAAGGGGTAAACAAGTTAATAGAAATCTCCATTGTTACATAATACATTTCCTAATTCTTATAAGGCAATAGATGACCAACTTCAAATAGGAGTCAGCTGTTATTTCTAATGAGTTTCTGAGAATTAGAAAAATAAGATCAAATTCCTGCAAAATTGCATTTGACAAAATTTTAAATTTGGACTTACTCATTAGATGGAGCAGAAAGCTTTGATTTTGTTAACTCTTCACCTAAAAAAAACATACAGCATTATCACCAAAAGTGTGAAACTATGAAATAAAAATTTCAGTTTTGTTATAAAAAGACAGTAAATAATAATGTTGGCAGTTCATAATGCATTGTTAAAATGGAAAAAAGAAAATACATTATTTCTGAAAGATTAAGTTTAGATACTCCTGAAATAAAAGACTACACAGAGCATTTCATTTTGTGAGGAAGTGTTGTTCACTTGAAATTTCTTCCTTGAATTATACTGTTTTACTGTTTACACCAATAGTGTTCTTCAGCTAATCTGTCCTGATTTCCCACTGAAGAAACCCTACGGGATAGAAATTAATGCTCTGCCCTCTACCTCTATGGCCATATTTTATATCATCCAAGCAGAGACAGTGTGCTTTGCTGGTTTGTGAACTGTGCTAAACCTGAGCAGGTGGAAGGGTTTTAAGAACTTGTACAGGAGTTTTTTTGCAGGGAGTACCCTCTTTGGCTTTTGGATGAGTACCTCACCACTGTCAGAGACAGGCTTGTCTGGTCCCCACAACAGTGAACAGCCAAGTATATAGATAAAGAAGAGGCACATAAAACTGACAAGAGAAATATTTTTTTTCCCATTTAATATACAGATATTTAAGAACCTTATTTCTTCAACAATTAAAAAATCTATTTTCATTCTATGTTAAAAAGCTGGCATAAACGAAAAGATTCACACTTACTCGATGAATTTTGATTCATTTGTGCCTGAAACAGGAAAAAAAGATTAGGAATAAATTCTTCTACTAACTGTAAAATACAACAGTTAATAGTGCCAGGGTTCTTATTTCCACTTAACTTCCTGTGAGATACAATTATAGGCTTGTAGAAGACCATGGAACATGAACCAGGACAGAGCAACCAGTGCATACCTGCCACACCAGTAAGAAAAGGCAGGAATGAATACTGTAGAACTGACATAGGGAGCAGTATTATTAAATCTCCTAACTAAACAGCTTATATATCACACAGTACATATGAAAAGAAATATTCCTACTGTTTTCTCAGTAACTCCTGTCACAGATTACACTTACTTGGTTTTAGCTAAAAACAGGAATAAAAAACTGTTCTCTACTTACAGGACTGTGCCTCTGCTTTCAAAATGTGGTGGGGAAAAAAAGAGAAAAATTATTATTTTAATATGTTATGCACACTATCTTCCTTAAAATCAAAAGCCAGTCTTATTCTGATCTGAATGTTGTACTAGCATACTTTAATACTATTTATCATCTTGTGCTATAAAAGATTATTCAGCGAATTGGTAGAATACATCAATAAAGCCGCTCCGTAAATGTTACGTATATCCACATTATATGACCTGTTTTAAAAGACTTGTATATTATCAATTACAAATTAGTAAATTATGTTAAAAGACATGCTCAGCTAACTCCACAATGGATTCAAGTGTCTTGTGGTGGCCACAGCAGAAAGACAAAAACTGGCACAAGACTGAAAGGAAAGTGTAAATCTGAGAAAGAGAAGTACTTAAAGTTATATTGCAATGAAATGTACCAAAAACAACCTGGTGCACAAGAAAAAAAGAATCACTAAACCTAGAATAGATTCTGAACAGTAAAATACATGTTTACACTACAGATTCTCTTCCCCTTTTCTACACACTAAAAATACAAGGAACAAAACTTACAGATACTGCTGGAGAAAGAGTGATGTTCCCTATAGATACTTTTAATTCATCGAGGGAAGGCATAGTATATTGAGAGCTGTTATTTGGCTGGACAGGTTTTATTTCTACATGGAACCTCCTGGGTTCATCATCTTCAGAGTCAGAATCACTGGATGAATAGAAATGATTCTCTTTGGTATGTTTTTCTCAGTTAAGGTGGAAATACTTCAAATTCATCTGCTTAATCTAGTTCATAATTATGCTCCACAAAATGTTCATATTAAGTGACCTCTTTACGCACTTATACAGATGCTTCTCCAATATCCACAGTCCAAAATTCACAATTAAAATTCAAGAGTTTTATTCCATTCACCTCCATAATGATGACTTTGTTCAGAAAAGCATGATGTCATTTAACTGAAGAACGGCAGTACCTGTCATATAACTGAACAGCTGCATATTTGAAGGCATCAGGTTAAATTAAAGATTCTCAAGTAGCAACACTTATGATTTGCAAGACTCAACCATGGACTCAAACACACGTAAGAAAAATGTATAAATCCTTTCAGCCAAGTGAGGAGGTGCCCTAGCCTTTTTGATGAGGAGTGAGATGTCCATTGGTACCTGCACCTAACATTAACAGTGGACAAAAGGGCAGCAGCCACCATTACTTACCCCTTTTGCAATGTGGCACTGAAGATTTTGCAAGAAAGGATGCCAGTTAAATAGAAGGCTTCACAGAAACAGAACAATGTCAGCTGCTTAAAGCACTGTCATGCTTGGAAAAAAAGGAATCACAATGACAACTCAGCCCTCAAAATAAGGAAAATATAACCTTGGTTCTTCATGTGCAGAGGAGCTGTACTGAACAGAAGCTCTGGAAGAGCTACACTAAGTCTTAAAAAATGCATTTGTTTTGGCAAGACAAAATTTGACAATTTTTCTCTATTGAAACATAAAAGTTTTGTACCATCTAGGGGAGGCATACATATTCTCCAAGTCACTTCTGTTATTTTCACTTGAAAATATGACGGACATTTGTAATAAATTCCTTCAAACTATTCCCTAACAAAGATTTAAATCTGAACCCCAAAGACATTCCAAATCTATTTCAACTGAAAGGATCTGAAAGTTGCATTGAAGAAAAAGCCAAATATATTCATCTTCAAATGTATCTATTCCATGAAAATGGAGCATATCTAGAAAAGAAAGTTTCAAAAACATGTAATTTTAATTTCATCAAAAGACCTCATCTTAAAGCTATTGCTGATCTTCAAGATGAATTTCCTACAAATCAGGTAGCTCTTGTAAAGTGCTTTTTCAACACAGATTTAAGTCAGACTTATTAAGACTGACTGTCATTATAGTAAAATAATGTCCTCCAACACTTATCTCAAGAGTCCCCATCAACAAAATAAATATCCCTTTGTGGAGGCTAAGGGAGGAAAAGAGAAAGGGAACTGATGAGTTCCTGAATCTGGTCAAGATTTTCAGAAGCTGAAGTACTACCTAGGTGACAGATTGCAAATCACTGATCTTTTTTACTGAATGTGTTCCTTTTCTCTTGTTTCACAACAAAAGGAGTTAATATAGAAAAAGATGCCCAGAGGAATCATTCATCACAAACATCAATGTTGTTCACTTCTCTTTCTTTCATAAATATATGCAAAGCATGAAATAATGTCTTCTCAAAACTGGATCAAAGTCTGTCACTTTTATATTGATTTTGTAAATAGGAGAGAACACCAAGTGCTTTAATTGCTACAGGAATCTTCACTGTGGACATTAGAGGCATGTTCTGCAAAGCTGATAAAAAGAGGGAAGCTATGATGATGGACCGGCCCCCTGTAATGTGCTGTTAACTGCCTAAAAGTTTCTGCAATTCAAGGAAATTGCACAGCCTAATTTTACTTTTTACCTCCAGTACCTAGAAAATTCTGTGAATACATTTCCAAAAATCAGTTATCTTGCTAACATATTAGACTTCCTTAGATCTACAGTAATTATTCCCAGCTCTTAAGTACAGCTTTCCTCTGTGACGGCAGGAAAAAAAGTGAACAAGAATTTTTCCTCCAAAAGAAGAGCAGGGAAAAATCTTGAGCCTTTATAAAGATGGCTCAGAACAAAATCTATTTTGTACATGAAAGCTATTATTAAAAAGATACTAAAAACAAAAAGCACCAGTTGGAAACAGCATGTGGTGTAATGACACCAGATCTAACAGAATTTCTCTTTCTGCATTGCTCAAGCTCCCAATCATTTTAATGGTGTTACAAAAAATGGGAGGATACAGGTATAGAACAGATAACCACTCCACATGTTTTAAAAAGTTTACAAACTTTACAAACTCTCTGAGACTTTTTAAGGAGAGAGATCTGCATGATCACCTTAAAGCTTTTGTTCTGGCTTTTGTTTTAATTTCTATTTTTTACTGTCCTCTTAAAGTTTCCAAGACATCTGATCTAAGCTTTAACACTTGCACACACACAGAATTTAAGATACACTAAAATCGGTTCATTTTGCAAAAGCTATGAGCATTAGAAGACAAAGTTGCAACAGAAGCATAAATGTCATTCATCTTTCTTTACTTAACACTTCATAGTCAGAAATTTCTCTCTCCAAAGAATTGTAGTAACTTCAAATAACTTGGCACAGTAATAGTGAAAAGGATATCCTGTGTTGCTTCTGGTTTAATGCTGTATCCTTCGTCATCTACATCAGGGAAGTTCTAAAAACAATAACAAGAATTATGGTATTGACAATTAACTAATTGACAAGTACATCAGACTGAATTTTATATAATTGATAAATTTTGATTACAACTCATGAAAGTAATTTTTATTAAATATTATTTATTACAGTTATCTGACATTATGATCTGTAGTTCAGAAGTTGTGTTACAAGATACCTCAGCAACAGAATACAACAAAACAACCTCCAAATTTTCTGTGTAAACTGAAAAGTTTAAATGCATCTGCTCTTACTGATACTTGGCCCCAAACTATTTTCCCTATTTCTACTTCTGATTTTCTCAGCTAAGTCACTGGAGGTTCTGATGGTGCACTCCCCCTAGAAAAGGCAGCATGCCTGCACTATTGCTTCAGCAAGAAATATCCACAACGCAAGTGCTCAAAATTGCATTCCAAGGTTTTCCTTTACACATCTCCAGCACCATCTTGGATCCTTAAAGCCAATAAGCATCTGGGAACTTCAGACTGGTTTTGTTTTTCAGTTCTTGCAAGTAATTACATATAAATGGAAGAGAATTATCTTAAAAGATCATTAAAAAGACTTTGGGACAGAGAGAAACAAGTCTCTAAGATAATATAAATTTTAAAAATGTGCAAAAAAGCAAATTAATGTACGTTATATACATATGATAAAGTTTATGCGAACTGCTCAATGTCTCAGTAAGTTTGTTACAAAAAACTACAACTGAGGTGCTTTCAAAATGCAGTCATCAGCAGTTTTAAGTATCTTATAAAAATGAGAATATTAATATAAAAAAAGGTGATTTATTCTAGTGTAGCAACCAGTTTGTTCTACCAGAAAGCAGATATTGGGAGGCAGTTTGACTAACAGATATATACCACAGTATGGCCAAAATCTAACTTGTTATTAGAGGTCATGAGCTATAACCAAATTACTTACACTGGAGATTTGAAGTGGACAAGGAAGGAACCACACAACTTCAGCTAAAGTTTGAAGCCAAGTTTAAAGAGAATATCTCTGAATAGCTTTTGAGTTACAGAATAAGACAAACATAAAAATGGAGTTATCCTTCTATTTCATTTACAGATATCATAAAGGGGATATCTGATATTTTACTAAGAAAGATTCTCCTCTGTACAGCTCCCTAAACTTAGCACTTCTGAATTAAATGGTATTCAAACATAGATCAAATTTTCAGCTAAAAAGAGTAAGAAATACAGTCCTGTACAGATGTAATGCTGTATTAAATTAAATACCACATCAAACTAAGGCCAAAAAACAATACTTATGCTCCAACCTTAAAATACGGAACACAGAGATGCAATTTCTTGAAATACTTGTAAGATCTAGACTTCACTGCTATGTGATTAAAAACTAAATAAATTTTAAAAAAGAAGAAAAAAAAAAAAAGAAGTAATAAGAGTACAATCACACGGTCCAGTACTTTAGCTCTACTTGCTCAAATCAGAGTTCTTAGCCACGCTTGACCTCAGGCTGACCTTGTTTATACACCAAAAAACACTAATGAAACTTGACATCAAAGTAAACAGAACCAAAACATATAGCTAGAGGGTAGGTATATTTTCCTGTAATATTACAAATTCTGAATCCTGAAATTATTTTAGTTGTCACACTAGGCAATTTTCAATAGATCAGGAGCATTCACGGTTAAGATGAATTGAAAACCAATAAAAATCTTTAAATATACAACACTTAATTTTTCTTGCAGCTGGGCCATATACGTAAGGGATATTATTTCTGGGCACACAGCATGCTCAGCATGGCTGGCAAATTTGGCTATTTTGATATAAAATTGTGAGAGAACTTAGTTGGCAGAAGTTCTTTTCTTTTCACTGCATTATTTTTAATTTACTGAATAATCTCTAGGACGAAGTAAGTCCTTAGAAAACACTAAGATCTTAAAGTATCTACCTTTTCTAGTCTTTCAAAGACACTTGACTCATTTATTCCTCAGCAATGGCCCTTTACCATGTAGTCTGTTTTCATAACTTCATAAAAAAAGTCAAAGTTAGTATGCACATTACAGAGCTGGATACTTGACAGCTTAAGTTCTGAACACAGGAGCACAAAATTCCTTGCTTCTTTTGAGCGAGCTTACATTAAAACTTTTTTACTAGCTCTGTGCATAAAACTTACTGTGTATTTTTTTTGTATATCTAAAATTTAGATATATGTAATGTAAAACATCTGACTCTATACAGTGTATGCAGAGTCAAAAATCATCTGCATTGTATTTCCAGCTTTGCCAATGATTCAGATAGATCTTATGATTTGTGATCATAACACTTACTTTAATTAACGATATACCGAATTCATATTTTTGTGTAAACCAACAGAAGAAATGGGTAGAAGAAGTACTTGATGTGCCTTTGTATAGACAAATTGCATCATGTACAAGCAAAAAGGTACTCAAAATCTTACAAGTAGTAATTTAAAAATATTGTTTTCAAAATTTTGAGTGATTGAACAGGTGAATGGTTCTGCTTTCTGAAACATCAGAATGTACAAAATTACATTTTGCAATACTGGTAGATGATAGCATCTTGAGAGAGACACACACTTGTGAATCTGATGTTAATGAAGGTATTTATATCTACTTGACTAATTTTTACTCTCTTCTTCACACTCTGAGAGTTACACGGATAACAGTATGCCTTAAGTATTGGGCACACAATACAGACACGAACTGATTTGCCTACACTGCTGATGAGAGGTGAAGTCCACAGCCTTCATGTATATCTGTGGAATTTCTGAACTTGAACACACAAGATGATCTTTCTAAGCTCTGGCCTTGGGTAAGAGTAGTTACTAATATGATAGGGATCAAGGTCTGGTTTAGCTCCCTACACAAACACGAGAAGTAGTCTTTGCAGTAAAAAAAAGAAAGTTCAATATGCATGTGATTTGAAGGTTTCACATTCTCTGAGGTTCTATTAAACAACTAAATATGTAGCTATAAAACACATGGAGTTTCACCTGTGTTTGCAGATGTAATATAAAACATTAACATTATATAGCTTTAAACATACACTAAAAACTTAGGTCCTACGACTCTGCCTTAGTAGTGTGTTCTATGAGCTGTCTGGGGTGAATACATTTTCAAAGAAATAAAACAAGACTTCCAGAAATAAAATAAAATTCCCTGTATAAAAAGCTTGATAACTAAGGATTCTATTGACAAAACATATTTTTTTTTAGTTTTGGTGAATACTTTATTTTAATTTCCTTGCTCTGTCCCATCTGTCACCCAAAAGCAATGGATGAAGTCACATCATTTCCCTGTCATTAGTGTCTCCAGGCTGCATACAAAGGACAAGAAGGGAACAAGTGGAGCATACTGCAGTGTAGCTACTTTATTTGGCCCTTTGTCTGCAACGCTAGTGCTGCCTACAGGTGGGTCATTAGTCAAGAAGTGAGGAACCTTCACTATATTTCAGCTTGATTTCTTTCCACTTTCTCTTGTCCTGGGGTAACAAGGTGGTTATGAGAGCTCCTTAGCAAGTTTTCCTCAGGGTATGCTTCAAGATACAGCACAGCTGAACAGCTCACTATTTTTTCTGCCACAACTCAACTGACTTCCTGTAATCCAGATGAGGACTGAGGTAGACTCAAAGTAAGCAGCTGAAGCTCATAGGCTGGAACAAGAGAACAAAAAGCCTCTACACTTTTGACATATTTGAGATGTAAATTTGACTCTGGCATATCCTTAGGTTAAGACAGAGGCATATTATTGGCCTCCTCTCCTTAGGGTGCCTATTAACCCAACAGACACAGAAGACAGAGAGTAGACAACCAGTTTCTCCCATTGTTAGAAATGCAGAAAGAAAGAAAAACAGGTATTCAAAGTGCCCCTGGTCTTGTGCTGTGATTAGAAAGCCTTGTACTCTGTATCAATGGTAGCTATTCAAAATATGGCAGAACGAAACACTGTAAAATGCAAAGAAAGAACATTTGAATTTCACTAAATACATGTGTGTTCCCCTTATTAGAATTTGGTGGTTCCAAAGCAATAAAAACAGTCTATAATTCTATACAACTGTAGTTATGCTACACTCATATGTAAAGAGGTTAATGAATAGTCTTGCATGCCTTGATATATGTTTGCATTTCAGTTTCCCATGAAGAAAACTTTCAGCATTATGTTCTGCACATCTGTGACTCCCCTGTTAATTACTTTTGAACTTACTGGACAATTTCAAATGGATTTGACAGACAGAACAGAGAACTCAAAGATAATTACATTACTACACTCTTCATGAAAATATGCAGTCAAGTAGAAGAAGGAGATCAGCAAGTATCCCAACCAAGAGGAGGGTTGCAATTCCAATTCAGGTCTTACTGGACACAAGTGGAACATTGTAAATGCTTCCCCAAAATAAAAGTTTCTTTTAGAGCTCCTATCTTCCTAGAGACCATCCCCAGACACATGGCAAACCCATGGGAAACAAGACAATTAGTTCAGCCTTTAGAAAAACTTTGTAGGCAAAAACCACATACAGAGTCAGACTTCAGTTGCTATCTCTTTCTAGTGCTCACACCATTAATTTTCTAAGGCTTAGCTTAATGGAAGTTACATGTGGAGATTGACATACAAAACCCCAGAAATTTTAAATCTCATGAGACACTGCACCTATATTTAAACTGAGACTGCTTATTGAAGTGGTCAATCTTTTTAACAAATAACAGTTCTCAGTTTACATCTACCTTCCTACTCACGAGCATATGAAAATTTACAGCAGTTACCAAAAAAATACTTAGAGGAATTAATATTTCATTAATTTATTTTCAAATATATATAACCTGGCAGCTACAAAAATGATGGGCATAAGTGGATGGCTTGCCACAGATAAATTTGAGAACTTCCATTTTGGGACAAAAGACATTTTTTAGGATGTCTCACTGTTTTGTTTTTTGGAAACAGAGAATACAAATTTGAACATACTGCATTATACATTTTGGACTAGTGAGAAGGCCATAATAGTATTGAATATACACTGTACATTCAAAGATGCACAGTACACATAGAACTGGTAGATAATGTATTGAAGTCAGTCATTGCTGAATTCTTAACTTTTAAAATTTCAGTGTATTTACCTCAATGCCTATAGGTATAAATAATTGTAGAATGGTTACCTCTGACAGTCCTTTCACACAATTAAAATTCTTGACAAGTAAAAGCCGCCTTTTTTAAAAAATGGTCATATTAATCATATATAAGCCAAGCAGGCTTTCTGTGAGTGACCAAAACTGACCAAAATTGTAACTGCGACATCTTAACTTGAATTTTCAGAGATCTGGTCCTCAGCACTTCCTAGCAATCAAACAAAAATTATAATTGCTTTAAATTTCATTTTTTTCAATAATATTTTTCCAAGTTCTGTTTCTTGAAGCGTGTAATTTATTGCAAAGATCCATACAAAACAAATCTTCATAGAGATAATAATACAGATGGCTATAACTATTTAGATCAAGTTTGAAAAATTAAGCAGAAAGGAAATCTAAAAGTAAAAGTTAAGAAAAATGAAAAACATTTGAAATGAGACCTTCCAGAAGATGACTCCAGTCATAAAACATAAAAGCACTCTGGGGTGCTTGTTTGTAAGGGGTGAAATGAAATCTCGTATGTGGTATGCTGTATCGTGTTTTCACAAAAATTACAGTAATGGCATCTGTTTATTAAAGCATTCTAACATCATATTCAGAATAATACTATTGCTTGTAAAAAGCAAGAAGAAATCAGAGACTGAATTGTAAATTCCAAATGCAGTCATAAAATATTGGGCAGGGGAAAAAAAAAAGGAAAATACAACAAAAGCATCAGTTTTTATTGATAGACAGTATGAAAATTAGGTCTCTTAAAAAAAACCAAAACAAACTTATATCTAAACAGAATAATTAACTTAGGTGATCATGTGGAATGAAAGAATGTCAAAACAACTTATAGTTGAATTTTACCTAATTATTTTCAATAAACGTGGAGACCAAAATAAGCAAAGAAAAAAATAAACACTGCAAGTCAAACCCACTTGCAGTTCACTCCAGTGACTCAACCTGAACTGTCAAATGATATTACTTCCATGAAAAGCCTGATAATTGTAAGGATAATTCCAAAGTTACTTTAAGTGTACCCAAGAAAAGAAATTTGCTATAAGTCAAGATGACTGCACAGTA
>VZRE01008038.1:0-23222 GCA_013396775.1 Cephalopterus ornatus
GCCTGGAAAAAAGAAGGCTTTGGGGTGACCTAGTCAGTGCCTTCCAGTCCCTGAAGGTAGCCTACAAGAAAGAAGGACAGGGACTATTTACAGGACCATGTAGTGACAGGGCAAGGGGGAATGGCTTCAAACTGAAAGTACAGTTAGATTAGATATTATGAGGAAGTTCTTTGCTCTGAGAGTGGTGAGGCACTGGAACAGGTTGCCCAGAGAAGTTATGGATACCCCCTTCCTGGAGGTGTTCAAAGCCAGGCTGAATGGTGCTCTGAGCAACCTATTCTAGCGGAAGGATTGGAACTAGATGATCTTTAAGGTCCCTTCCAACCAAAACCATTCTGTGATTCCATGATACACTGATGTCTTCACTTATCCTGACCTTGCTGTACTATTTTGTTGACATCATAAACCCTCAACTTTGAAAGATTTACTTGGTAATAAATGTAAAATCCCATAGGCAGTGAATATGGATAGAGAGCTTTCATTTCAAACACTGTTTGGAGAAACAGGATGACTACTGATCAATAATTATAGCCAAATTCCTTCATAATAAAGACCTTGAGACCAAAGCCATTGGGTGGTTCAAAAGCAAACCTTTAAGGCAGTCAAAGCTACACTTCGAGAACAATAAAAAGAACTTCTAACTTAAAACTGGAAAGAAATACTGAAATAGATCTTGTCTTGGTGTAATGGCCAAACAGTGAAAGCAAGAAGTGTTTCTAGCTTACATATAGAGAGTAACTACTCTTTGCTCCACTAGGATTCATGGCAAGCCAAAAAACTTAGAAATGCAACTGAACAGTGCCTAGCTCTGTTGTGTTACCTAAAGGAGAGAGGAAGATCTCAAAATCTCTTTGGTGAATTGGAAGTTAGATACTGAGGGAAAAGTGGAGCCTTCACTTTCTGATTTTCTGTTCAAATGAACCAATTATTTTGCTGACCTTGGGGTCCGAATTTCAAAGAAAGCTGAAGACAGGCTTAGGCCTGCTGCTATGGCAAATTCCAAAATACCCAATTACTGACCTCAGGAGGAGTCAGCATTCCTGAGATTAGAGTCACTGGGAGTTTACTTCACAAACTCACTTCTAATAATATACTATAGTGCAGACACCATTAACCTGCCTTTTTCAGTTAGCATATAAGATATGTCTCAAGGCAAAATAGTTATTAACAGCCAGTGGTAGGAGTTACATCTCTAATTGGAAACAGCAACATCTGCAGGGGAGTGTAATAAAAGCATATAACAAGTGAATGTGTTAGTGGATTACAGGGACTCTAGGTAATTGTTCCATAAGACAGCTTTAGCAAGAAACAATGAATATTTCAGGGCTTCATAGATCCAAACTAATTCTGGTCACTGAAGAGTGTTCCACGGATTAACTCTGTTCTTACTAGCCAATTTGACCAACATTATACTGGCAGACTTCCCAGATTTCCTTATTATAATGCACTGCATTTATTTCAATGTTTAAACCATTTTGTGATCAGCTAATTCTCTTCTTTTTCCAGCAGTTGGTGTAAGGATGCTGTTCAATAACAAAGCCCTTTCACATCAGCTGCTTGAGGAAGACCTGTTTTGTCCTACTGTCAGTTATACTGAAACATCTTTAGGTCTAAGTTATTCTGAGTGACCTGCTGCTTCTATATACCAAACTCTTCCACTGCTTATAAAATTAAACACACAAGGCAAAGCCTGAAAACTGAGCACCTGCTGAGCACCCACAAACTCCTGGTGAAGCCTATCAGTATTCCAGATACAGAGGCTGAGATATTTAAACACACAGGAAATATTCTTTATTATTCTCAGTGTCTGAATGCATATCTTGCCTTCTAGATCAAGCTGCACTTTATACGGTTGGAAGGGACTTCCAGACCTTGTTTAAAGAAAAACTTTTACAGAGTTTTTCCTAATTTCTCATTTTAGATTTCTCAGCTTTTGCTGAGTCTTTTCTGTGCACCGATTTCAGATGACTGAAGACAGTATGTAGTTTAGAGCTGTCTTGTATACCATTCAAGAGTTCACCTGCATTTTGGAGCTGAATTCTATTTTATGGATGGCAATGTTAGACCTTATATTATGACTTGCCAGCTGCTGGCTCTTCTGTGGTCTATGATCTCTAAAGACAGACAGCACATAGATAGTTTTGTCACATTTTGAAAACATGTATTTGGTTCTGTTTCCATAAACAGCAGTATAGTAGACAAGCAAGCTGACATTTTGCTTGCTATTGTCCAGAACCAGATTATAGTTCCAGCACCTTTTATTGCAGTTCCATGCAAGCTCTATGAAGGGAATATCCCCATCCATTCAGTAAAAGCAAGCAAACCTTTTTGCGTGTTCAGACAATGGGCAAAAGCCACAATTTCCTTGTCCCAGCAGTTGCAGATGGTGATGATATTCACATTCTTAAGTTTTATAGAACAATGGCTCCCTCCACGAACATCCTAGAACAGACAGCGTGCCAGGGGTATGTTGCTGCTGATACATCTAGGAGCCTTTTCACTTTTCATTACCACATTCTTATTTCTTGTCAAACAAGGTTTGTTTCAGTAGTACTACCACAGTCATCACAGCAATGTGGTAGAGTCATTCATGATTTAGAAGGTGAGGTGGTGAAGCAGCTCAAGCACATGAGGACTACTAGGCAACAAGAGAAGCACATAGCTGCCTTCTCTTTCTTCATATATCTACCCTGAGTTTTGCATAGATCACAATATTCTTTTACTAGATATATCATTAAATTTACAAGCTGTAAAAAGAAAGCCAAACCCCCTGATGGTTTGTGAAGCTGATGAAATTCTTATTAAGCCCCAAAATATTCCAGCTGCACTTTCAAGACACTTCAGCCAAGGCAGGTGGAGCTGATTGTGTTATGGAGCTGTTCCCATTGCACCTTTCAAATGCTTTTGATGGAGTCTATGGCTCCGATCAGACTTCTTTGTGCTTCCTGAAAAGCATGGTAGCAACTACTAGGAAAGGGAGGCATTAGTGACGTGCACAGTATCCTGAACATCAGCTCTTATAGATGGGAGTTTTCTTTAAACTCCGGAATATGCATGTTTTTCTTGTAGCTGTCCTTTAGTTCTAGCCAGATCCCATCCCCAGGATAGGTCAGAGGAGTTAGAAGCAGAGAGTCAGCACACTGATGGATCTAGTACTCTGCTACTAATGAACTGGGGCGGAAATCAGACACTCATTTAATTTGTGAACATTAAAAAAATCAACAACAAAATTCTTCAAATCTACAGCCTGCCCTAAGCATGTACTGTAGTCAAATTAAACCCCAAATAAAGTATCTATGAAATGAAAACCAAACACGTCCATCTTTTGTAGTTCCAGCCTCCCTAATGGAAAATGGCTGTATTTCAATCAGCCACACGTCCAAGTTGTGGTTGTTCTCACAAGTCTAAATTCTTCCCTTGAATGGGATACATCCAAGAATGTGACACTGTTGTTTCTCTTTCTGCAGACCTACATGACAGTTAGAAACAGCACAGAAATGAGCTCAGTCTTGCAACATTGCGGTCCTCTTCAGAGATGCTGAGCCCTTCAAGCTCCAGATGAAGATGTTCAGACCACTGGAGAAGCCAGCAGCTCTGGATTGCTCAGGAATGCTCTGGCAGCCCAGAGATAATGGTGTGGTGAGGCATTTATATATGCCAGCAGCACTGGAGGCAGCTTTGAAGAGCAAAGTCCCTCTAAACCACCAGAGTGGTGTAGAGAGCTGCAAGTGGGAATCACAGCTGATTACAAAGTGCCGATGCAGTATCCTTAAATGGGAGAAGCCAGGCTGACTCCTTGGTATCTCCCACCTAGTTGTTTTGCTATTACAGACACTCAGCATGATGCAGCAAAAGAGAATGGGTGAATAGTTACAGGGCTCTTGTAACACTCATTTCTATTTAACTCTCTCTGTGTAAATCGGGCTGTTTAACTGGGCCCTGATGTAAATGTGAATTGAGTTGCTCTGGAGTCATTTGTTTGCTTCCCTGGGATAGTTTTGCACAGCAGAGGCAGAACTGTCTTTTACTAAAGCTTCAGCAGACTACGAAAGACTAAAATGCTGGAATAACTGATGGTTTATAATAGATCTATTCTTCTGACTTTTGAACATTTCCTGTATGTATCTCACACCCAGGAAGTGTGAATATAGGGCAGATTCCTTGAAAATGTTACCAGAACTTATTTCAGTGACTTGTTGCTTTCTATAGGCTCATCTGTTTGTGTATTCAAGGTGTCAGTATTTTCAATGTTGCTAACTTTTTTCATTAAACCTTCCAATGCAAATAATTTCCCAGATTTGGGCATATACAGTGATATGATCCAGGCAATTTGTTTTTTTCAACTGTTCATTATATGAGAGTTAAGCAGTGTTAAGCCTTGTTATTTGTACCCTTCCTTATGGTTCTATAAAACAAAGCACATATATAGCAGATGAAGCTGGCCATGTTGCTTTAAAACAAGTATTAGCTATTCCTGGTAGTTAAATGTTCCCCATGATACTGATAGCAGAAGCTAATGTTCACAGAGGTGGCTAATTTTTTGTCTTTTACTGTGTTCTCCATGTGGAATAGTGTGCCTGTCTGAACAGGCCTTTGCATCTAATATTTTCTAATAACTGCCTGTGGGTCACTCTGCTTTTGACCTTCCTCAAGACATCAGAATTTTTTTCTCTTCTATCATTCATAGGGAAGTGGGTGGATTTTAGACTGCCTCAATGTGGCCTTTCCTGTGCTATTATCTTTCCTAGAGGCTGACTCTTATGCTCCATCTACTGACTTGCTACAGACACATAGACTGCTCCTGATGAAATTATTTCCTGGTGGAAATTATTGTGTGGGCACTTGGCTTGTTTTTACAGCTTGCTGCTGCATGCAATGATCTGGAATATAACTGTTGTCAAGTCCCCTGATGCTGTCTGCCCCAGGTCTGGCTTCCTCTGTGAGCAGGTATTCTCTGCATTCATTTTCACCACATCTCCACAAAGGAGTGGTTCCTTTTGGAAACCATGGAATTGTCATGGCATCAGTGAGAGGTCATGCAGTGAGAGTTTGCGCAGCAGCTCTGGATAGGGAAACAGCAAAATGTCTCACAAAGTCATTTGAAAATGAGCACCTGGAGAGAGATGAAAGCTTATGCTTGACACCTCACCAGTGGTTCTGCTCCTGAGAGCTGGCCAGAGCCCCTCAGGAGGCTGCTTGCCCCTGTGGGCCCTTGGATCTGCCAGGCTTCTGCCCAAGCCTGTGCCAGCCATGGGCCTGTCCTTTGCACTAGTGCTGAGCAGAGAGCATGAGGAGATGTGCTCCAAGAGAAGGATCCCAGGAGCTGGCTGCCAGGGCAGCAACACAACACTTTTCCAGTGCAATTGCTCCCACTGACCTGGTCAGTCAGCATTACAGTTTTAAGAACATTCTCGTTCCAATAATTTACTTTAACATTCTTCTATCAGCAGCTTTTCAGAGGCTAGAAATGTTTGGATATTAATACTTTAAGCTACTTTTTGAACTATGAATACAGAAAAAATGCGGACACTTTTGTTGCAGTTTAAGCCAGCCTAAGTTCTTATTTTCTTCCAGGCCAAAAAAATTTTTAATCAGCTCCTGAACTTGGCAAGAAAATGTCCCCCTGGCTGAAGGTGAAGAGTGAACACACAATGTATAGGCCAAAGAGAAGCTTTCCCCAGGCTTTAGTGGTCTGAACATTGGGGTGCCTGTTGCTGTGATTTTGGCACTCTAAGAGTCCCCTTCCTACTGGGGAATCAAGTGAGCAGGGGCAACCATGGTAGGGTTGTTTGTGTCAATATGCCTTAGCTGTCAGAGTACTTCATGGGTCACGGCCAGGATCTGGAGGCTAGAGCTGCCACCTTCATGGTTCTGTATTTTATGCAGTCTGCCCGATTTTCAAGAGCTACCTCAGGAGTAGTCCAGAACTGCTTTGAGTAACAACCCAGTGCTCAGCACATTGAAAATCCACACCTTGATTTCATATCTTGAGCAAAAACGCCAATAAACTGCTCCATTAGGACTAAGGAAAATGGGAATGAACCCCTTAATAAAATGGGTAAATTAAATTATGAGAAAGTAACTCTTGAAGGAAATGAACAAGAGACACTGACTAAAGAAACTCAGCATGGCAAAGTGAAGAAGTTATGCTTCACCTAAAGGGTGCTAATTTACTGCTCCTTGAAACACCCAGCTGTTCTGAACTCTCTAACTTTACAAATTCTAACAGTGAGACTTTGGATTGACTGGAAATTATGGTTCCTTAAAACCTCAGCTTCAACATAGAGCCTTGCTACTGCTGCCTGTGACAGTTCACACAGCGTGTGCTGCAGTAGTTCCGGTATGATACTATCCAAATAATTTTTGCTTGTTAGAAACCCATGAAATTTCAGAGACACTTGATCTGTTTCTCATGTATCGTTGAAGGAACTAATGACCATGCTCGCCTCTCAGGGGATTTGAAGGCTAGGAGTTGTTGGTGATGGGTGATAGGGAGCAGCAGGGTGGGCAGGTGAGGTGGGGGAGAATGAGGGGATTGCTCAAGGAGAGTTGGAGGAGAAGAAGGGATTACTTGTGACTGGATTTCCAAAGGTAGATCTCAGATGCACTATCAGGTAACAAGTGGATTAACCAGTTATTGCACATCAGATGAGCTGTAGTAACCAAGCTATTAACTAATTCCTGTTAGCCCAGCACAAACTAAAGCTAAGCATATTAGCTAACTCCTTTGCTGAAACCACTGACATGACCTTTAATTTGCTATGTTAAAACTCAAAATCAGTCCCTAATGATCAGTCTATCTTTTTGTCAGATAGGATATCGACAGTCATGCCCAGCCTTAGATGAAGTTTGAGGGCATAGTTGAGAGCATAGAACAGGTATGAAACACATGATACAGAGGAATAACGGGATGTGCCAAATCTAGGATTTTAAACCATGGTTGCAATTAAAGAGATCAGAGGCCATCTCTAAAGAGACAGGTGTAAGACATAGGGGGAAATACTCAGGGAATGTCAGGTCAAGTAGCTGAACTTGCTTCATATTCTGATCTTAGACTGCTCAGAATACCCAGATTTGGTGTGCAGCAGCCCTGGCTGGGGCGGGGCTACAACTGTTGGACTGCATATGGGCTGACAGATATACTTCCAGTACCTAAAGCTGTAGGCATCACTGCTTTCATTACATTTCATTTGTTTTGGTTTGCCTGCATGACTTGGAAAGGGGTGACCAGGTGATGGCTTGACAATAAATGAAGGTGTCTGTCATCTATTGTATCTTGGAAAGAATAATTTCCACAGTTATTGAGAAGTTTCCAGCAGGTAACAAAGCTGCTCTTTGTTCCTCAGATCAAATACAGCAATAAAAAAAAAAAAAATAATTCTTGATCCCTACAAGCCCTTCCTCCTTTGATTTCTGCTTAGATTTTCAGGCTCATCTAGGCTGAAAACTCATGTTTTTTTGCTGTTATGTGATCGCCACAAACCAGTGGTATATTTCGCTCTCAACAACTTACTTTTTTGTTTTCTTTTTCATATGTGTTAGGAGAAAAGTAGAAGAGAAGGGAACAAAAGTGAGGGTTCCCTGAGGAAGTTCACTGGCTGATTCCTATTCTGACCACCTGCACAACACACACAGCACAAAAAGAGATACAACCTCAATTCACAGGAACCCTGCCTAGAACTGCATGTGTTTCATAGCTACATGCATTACATTGCACTGGTGACTAAGAATGTGAAAAATTAACCTGTCCAAGTAATTTTCCTTGCTTTCTTCTCACGAAAGAAGGTAGAAATAGGAAAGTCAGTGTGATAAGGAATTGTTTTAAAATGTATAACCAGCTGAGCATCAGGTCCTTAGGTGGTGTAAATCTGCATTGCTCTGGGGTTGTATAAATATCAGACTAAAAAACTTGAGACCTTGTTAGAAAACAAGTAGGAAGTGAAATGAAAAGTCTACTGTAAAATCTAAAATGTAAACAAAACAATAAAGGAAACACAAGAAACAACAATGCACAATGTTGATAATCATATTTTATTCAAACCGTCTTGTTAGTTCACGTGAAATTGCAGGTCTGATTCAAGACAGTAGATTGAGACATTAGAATGTAATGCCATTTTTGCACTCTCTGCTTATGCTTCAGTGGGAAACCATAGAATCAGCCCTAAGGGGTAAAAATATTTTTTTTTTTGAACTCAAGCCCTGCTTTGTTGTTTTGTTGGGTTTTTAAGGTTATTTTTTTTTTAAGTATGGCAAAAATAAAATGTCTAATAAAATATGACATGCACTTACTCACTTTTCTTTACCTCTCTGAATCTAAAACAAAGACAGATCAAAACTCTAAGTAACATTTATGTATGAAAAGAAATAATTTCTGACAATTTTAATGACAAGTTTGAGCTTGATGTGATTTTAAATGGGCAAGTTACAAGCCCTAAAAATGTGGGGTTTTATAATGGAAATGCTGACAGACCCTTAACTACAGCAGCATTGCTGGGCGCCACTCTAATAAAAGGTGGCAAGAATCCAGAAGTATTCACAGCTGCATGTCTAAACTTTATTAAGTATCTGACTATAGTTTGCAGGTCCTTGCCAGATCACAACTCATTTCATTCTGACACATTCCAGTTTATAATTAGTGTTGTGCTAATATGTTCCTAACTGGTACCAGCATATCCTTAATTTTTTTTCTCCTGTAAAACAAGGCTGTTCCCCAAACCCAAGGATGCACTGATGTTTGGCAAGAAGCAAGAGCTGCTTATTTAATTTTTTTTTAAATTATTTTTGTTTTTTTATCCTTGGGCTAAAATAATTTGTATGTTAAAGGCCAATGTCTGTAAATGAAGCTCGAAGAACACTGAACCATCTGTAATTCCCAAGGCAGAAGAAATAAAACAATTTCCAACTTTCTCTAAGCAAAGTATTTTACTTGCCTTTAGCATTCAGCAACAAAGCAAATTGTTCTTAAAATACATCAGTAATAGTTTGTAATTAGGAAATAATTGTAAAAGCAAAATAAGCAAACACAATTGTTTCAGAACTTTGCCAAGTAATAAAATAGCGGTACTAATATATGGAAGGTATAAATTTACTTATTTAAATCTACTGTTGTGTGCCTGCCACCTGAAAACCAGGACATTTTGGGTAAGCACACACTTTCATAGTTTGTATTTCATGGTTTCACCAATCTTTGGAACATGAACTCTTTACATGCAGGGTTGGTTATTACTGTTGTAATTCTTTTCCATGTTCTTGGCAGTTTGTTTCCACTGGCTGCTATTAATTTCCAAGCTGCTTCATTTGTCTGGACATGTCTCTGGGCAATGACCTCTGTTGATGGCGGTTTTGGGACAGCCACGGAAGGTGGACTCCAATAGCGTATAATAAGTCTTTCCAAATGTTGATAAGCTAATCAGTACTATTTTGGAAATCTTTCTGAAGTCTTGAATGGAAGCATTCTTCACTTTCTTTAGAGGGTGCTTCTGCCAAGAGCTGAAAGGGCAATGGGGACAGCACCTCTGGTGGGAGTGGGGTCTCCTTTTTGGTAGCTATACCCTTATGGCAGTTGACTGAAAGACATTGAATTTTGAGCGAGAGTCCTTCCATTCCACTACAGAGGGACAACCCTCCCACCTCATTTTGGAAAAAGAACCTTATTGTTCTTTCCAGCTAAGATCCTAAACACAACCCAAAGCAAAAATCCAGCAGGATTTTGCATTTTTGCAGCCTAAATTCATCAGGAACTGAAATCCTGAAATGTAGTAAGTTTTTTTTGGCTGACTATCTATGTATTGGCCACAGAGACAGGAGTAGGTATATTCAGTTGCTGATCCAGTAAACCGTTTCAGTGTTTAGGGTAAAACACAGGATATTGTAATTATATTTTATCAAGTGTAACAATAAAGGATGGAAACAGAATGGGGATAATAAATTAAATCATCATTATGACCCTTTTCTTTTAATGTATTGAAGGTTAAGAAAGATGATATACCTGCATGGTGATCAATATTGTATTTCTAGTGCTTCAAATGCATGTTTTGGAGTCTATGAACAACTGTAATTGCAGAAGTTCCTTTAACACGCTGGTTTCCTGACTTTCTGTAAACAGTGTATATTAGCTCCTCAGTGGTTAAAAATTTAAGCTTTTCCTAACCAATTAATAGAGAAACCAAGGAGGACAAAATCTTCCCACCTACAATATGGGGCTTTGTGAAGGTGAAGAGAACTAATTTTTGGTATTTCACAAAAAAAAGATTCACATTCCCTTGAAATGCTGCACCCCCTTTTTTTATTTTTTCTGATTCAAGTCCACAGGCACAACATGCAGCTGCTTAGCACTGAGCCCAACATAAACCTTATAGCCTCCAATTAAATTACAGACTAACGTTTGACTCACATTCAAACAAGTATGAACATACATGGTGATGACAACAGGTGGTAATTCTGCAATTTTCAGAAGAAAGAAAAGGAAGGAAAGGAAAAAGCAAAGAAGACAAAACCTCTAACAAGATTAAAGAAAAAAGTTTCAGGTCCGTATTTAAAGAGGTTTTTGGCACATATTGTGGAAGAGTTGGCTTCTATTAATATATTTTTCCGTTTTCCAAATTACTGCTTTTAGAAAGTGAAACAACCTGACAAGTTGAAATATGTCTTACTTACCTGCCCAATATTTGGACACAGAGGCTTAGGTGTTTGCTGCTGGCAGAGTTGTGTTAACTTCATATATTATCAAGAATGAAAAAAATGCTCTTTTGTCTTCAGAACTTGTCTGAGTCCAACTGCCAATCTACAGTTACTAGTCATAAGGAGGCAAATTATGGATCCACCATACCTATGGTTGTGTCAAACTTGTACTGAAAGGAAAGAAAAGAGTTGCTACTATTGACCATGAAAAGTTCAATGGATCAGACTCAGAAATACCACACATGCTTTTTAGGTAAAAATCAATTTTCTCAGAATTTAATAAAAATTATTAATTTCTTTATGAGTTAAAATAGCTTTTGACCTATTTTTAAACTATCTTTGAAGAAAATTAGTGAAAGATTCAGGCCCAGATCAGATCTGAAGTGATTTTAATGAAATCACAAAAACGCTTCAAAAATCATCTCACACACTGAATTTTTAATGTTTAATCATCTGTATTGTCTCCAGTTAAGAACAACATATCTCCCACAGTATTTTACTACTCTTTCTCAAAATGTTTTCTATATATGTCATCAAAAAAATTTCCAGTTTTTCTCAAAAAAAAAAAAAAAGCATATGTGAAACAGATCTAGTTTCCAAAAGGGAGGACCACTTTTCTTCTTTCTCCACCTGGGTCTGAGTATGATACCTACCACCAGATACTAAGGACAGCACAGTGAGATATAGGCACCTGGTTCCACACGAGACACCATTCAGCCTCTGAGACATCCTTGCAAGGCTCACAAAATGGGCAGAGGCCTACATAAGGTCCCGATTTGGTATCCTGGAGGGTAACGCAGGGTTTCTGAGGTTGCAGTAGGCTCCCATGTCAAGGTAGATGCCAAAAGCCTCATCCTGTGAGCCAGGGTGTCCATGGGATATCCCAGAACTCAGACCAACCGACCTCGAAGCCTGCAGCTTCTTCCCCTCTGCAGTGGATGAAAGGAATCAACAGGAAGTCCAATCTTTTTGCTGCAGCTGTCATTGCACTTGCTGAAGAGCAAAGGTTTCCAGCATTTTTCAGATGACCACACTGCTGCCTTAACTCTAATAGCAAAGAAATGAAACACGGGAAAAAAAATATGTGAGAACAAGGTTTTTTATTTAGAGCTCCTGACTGTTTCCTTGCTCCAGGGATTATTTTTTCAGTCAAAGCATCAATAATTATTTAATTTCACAAACTATTATTGACTTTGATGAATGATCACAGAATGAAAAGAAGCAGCTCCTATGAAGACCGTCTGAGAGATCTTGTTCAGACTGGTGAAGAGAAGGCTCTGGAGAGATCTTTTAGCAGTCTTCCAGTACCCTAAGGGGGCTTTTTACATGAGTAGATAGGGACAGGACAAGGGTAATGGTTTTAAACAGAATTAGGGCAGGTTTAGATTAGGAATTAGAAAGAAATTCTTTACTCAGAGAGTAGTGAAGCCCACAGCAGTTGTGGATGCCCCATCTCTGGAAGGGCTTAAGGCCAGCCTGGATGGGGCCCTGAGCAACCTGATCTAGGGAGTGGCAACCCTACCCATGGCAGTGGGGCTGGAACGAGGTGATTGATCTTTCAGGTCCCTTCCAACTCAAGCTGTCCTATGACTCTATGATTCTAATAGGCACTTGTTCTCTTCCTGCTTCTCCCTTCCAACAGTTGTTTGCCATTTTGCTCTTTTGAGTTCTTTTCACTGGTTTTCTACAGTTAGCAAGTCTGATTTCATTTCTAAAAGATCCCAATCTACATATTCGAGGCTTTGAAAACTTCATGCATATGATCCAAAGTTTCCCTCTGTAAATAAAGTTCAGATTCCTCTTTATGTCTTTGTTTTCTTGGTGGAAATTAAGATTCATGCAAAGCATTTAAATCTTCAGGAAATAGATGTCTTGGAGTCTCTTTCTCCTCTGAAATAGAAAATGCATTGCATCTAAGTAGGACTGACTTACTTTAATCACTAACCTTTGTGTAAAAGGGAGGGAGACATACTGATTGACTAAAATAGTGCAGTGATAGAGTGCAAAACACTTCAAGATTGATCTTGAAGATGAGGAAAAATCCTTTCTTCTTATATTTCATTTACTCTGAAGTCTTTGTTTTAAATTAGATTGCAAGATTTCATGGCATTCAGATCATGACATCTGGTCTGTGCTCGTCTGAACTTTCACTGAATTTTCTTCAGTTCAAGCCAAGAAGATAGGTCCCAGAGCTGTTACCACAACTGCCAGTACTTGGTGCTGGATTTGCCGAGTCATGAAGAAGAAAACCAAGAAGAAAGGAATTCATGCATCCATTTCTTCAGTGATATTCATAAGATGAGTCACCAGGCTTTTGACTACTGCGCCCAACCCTTACTAAAATACTGGTTTCCAGAGGAAAAGTCAAACTGTGATTATTGCTGACAGGCTGGCAGGGCAGAGACGCTGCTCTGCTCTGCAAGACAGCATGGAGATGAAAGCAGTGAACCTGAGCTGTGCAGGAAATGGAGAGGTTTAATCATATTTAAACACTAAGAAACTGAGGGTGAGACAACTATGTGACAGGAGCAGGCACTTCACCTGCTCGTGTGTGCCTCTGCAAACTATTTCCCTGCAACCCTTTTGTCTTTCCAGGATCATGCAATTCCCACCACCAACCACCATGGTTCAACTGTGCCAATGTGATGCACTGGGAGTGTGTCAGCATTCAAGAGCTGTGGGACCGTGTTGTCTCCCAGTGCTCCAAGGGCAATACTGCCACTCATGGCAACCTCTGTCCTATCCTGAGTGGGGCCATTTGGCCCACTATGCCTATAAGCCTCTTCCAGTGTTGCTTCTTTACTGATGCTCTAATGAAAGTGAGCTCAACTTAAGAAAATGCACTGCATTGAATTCTAAAATTGCATTGTGGGCTGTGATTTAACTATTTTCAAACATCATTGAGTCATGTGGAGTTTTTTTCCCATTTAGCTCTATTGGTAACCAAAGCCAGCTTGATGAAGTCCAGACCACATGGTGCAATATCAGAAGAAAACTTTACAATCTAAAATTACACTTGAAAAGCATTATTATCGTATATCTCATTTAAAGTGGAGTAAAAAAGTTTTTCTGGAGACTAAGGCAACTTCAAAATCTTCCATTCACATTCATTTCTGATACATCAGAGTCCAGGGAACTGAGAAAGAGCAGATGTTGTCCAAATGGGACTAATTTACCCAGACTGTTATTTTAAAACATAGTGAATGCAAATATAACATTTAAAATTGGTCATGCCTAGGGCAATATCTTTTGCTGAACTTATATTAACAATTTTAAAGGTATAGCAGTCTACAAAATGTAGGGTTAATTTTCTCCAGCCCTCTTAGAGCTGGAGTTGCTCCTGTAGCCAGACATTATGCTTTTGAGATTACTGTTTTTACAATTAAACATTTGTGCACTTTCAGGTACTCTCAGCTTTAGCTCTGAGCATTAGACCTATAACATTCTGGGCTAGACAAACATCTGTAATTTTAGTTATGGTATTTCATGGTCTGTTTCTTCACCTTATTTTTTCAGTCTGTGTAAGGAATAAAAGTCACGGTTGGTCTGTGGAGATGTTGCTTTTTTTGACATTGAAATTGCTGTTTGCCACTTTTGTCTAAACTTGCTATGGAGGAGCAAATGTTCCTGCTACCAGTTACCAAAATGTTCAAAATGTATGGAGGGGCTGTGCCTGCAACATGCTTTCGTGCCACATAACTATATATATTCCTCCTGTACCTTTTCCTGCAGTTTTTTAACACTTTTTTAAGTGTTAAAACACTTTCTTAAGTGTTTAAGCACCTCAGGTACAGCAAAGCAGAGAACAGGGAAAGCCAAGGCTGCTGATCAGTGCGACCAAAGGATGTATTAGAAGCAGATGCACTTTGCATCCACAACATTCATCACACCTGTGTATGGTTGTCTGCATCCTTAGTGCTTGTGCCAGTCCCTGCCTGTACCATCACCACCATGGCCACCCTCTGCACAATCCTCATTCTCATACAGAGGTTCATGATTTTCATGGGAAGGGAGCAAAGTACAGAATGGTCACAGCAGTAAGAAGCAAAAATGAAAGGATGGGTTTTGATAGCTGGGACTGTGACGGTAGGGAAAGGAGAAATGGAAACATTTGTCACCCCAAGGAAATCTCATCCAGGGAAGCTATCATAGAATTAGCAAGGCCAGCAAGGCCCTTGCAGGAAGCAGACAAACCATACACTTTATGTAGCATTAGGCATCTGACCTAATTACACAAATTACTATGTGCCTGGGAAGTGCCTTCATCTCTCTCTGCTGACTCTTTAAGGAATGTAGTGTTGATCCTCTGAATCATACCTAAGTGAGATGTCCAAATTTGATGGTGTGAATAACCCTCTAGGAGTAACAAATAAAACTCTGCACAGCTTAGTACTGGCAGGAGGCATGTTCTGATAGTAGTCATGTTTACCATTCCCAACTGAATAAGCATTACTCTTAGAGTTGACATTGTTGTGAGAACACTTACAGTCTATAATTTCAGTATCTCTTTCTACAAATTCTGTAAAGTTTACATAGCATTTTGACTGGTTCTCTCACTGTCCTGGACAGTAGCATTTTCGAAGCCAGTGTTTAGAAAAAGGCATCTCTTTAGACTGCCACTCTGCACACCAGGATTTCAATTCTGAAAAGCAATTAAAGATGGTTAAGGTTTCCATTTTTGATTTCCAGTTCGAGATGCTGAAAGGCCATCTGACCTTCAGGAAGAAGGTTTAGTGTTCCTTGAAGCCCAGGCTCTATTACTATATCTAAGAATAAAACCCCCAAGTCTCTACTCATATTTGAGCTTCTTCTTCTATTTGAGCCCTGGTTATAAAAGATAAAATGTCATCTTAGCCTACTGATCTTCTATAGGATACAGAAATTCCAGAGTTCTTCCCCAGTCATTCTTCTACTCTATAACTGCGTTGCTTTCCATTCTGGTCTGATGAACCAATTTATCTACAATACTTCTCTCTGAGATGATGCCCAGTGCCAGAAAAAAAAAAAAAAAAGCGGTCTGAAGTTGCAGATTATTTAGTACTTTAGCTGTAGATTATTTAGTAAGTGAAAATATAAAATGGAGAGGGAAAATGTACTCTCAGAGTGGAAACAAAAAGCCACTACTGAGTAATGGGATTTGAAGATGTTAAAGGTTTCTCGCTTGCTTAAAAATCTTGGCTTTTCCTTGTTCTGAATTGACTAATTGCCTTGGCATCTATTTTTTTTAGCTAACAGTAAGGCTGCAGTTTTTGCGTTCCACCCTTTACTCCCTTGCTGGTTAAATCATAAAAATGCAAGGCTGAAAGCATGCTTGCCTACCCTATGTAGGTTGCAGCTGTTTTTCTTCCATGCTTTACCTTCTGTATATCATATGCTATATAGTTGTCTCCTGTGCAAAAAGAAAAAGTCAGTATAAGGACAATGTTAAATTCTTTCAGTACCCACTTAATGCACAAAGAGCATCCTTCAAGATTTGGGCATCATCAAAGTAGAGAAAAATAGACATGCTACCTTTCTCTTGCTCATGGTATATTTTGGATCTGAGAGAGAACAGCCCATTGAAGTCAGTCTTACCCCTTCAAACTTTTCATGAAGGAGGAAGAGTGCTTTGATACTCAACTTGGAGCTGAGAGAGGTCTTAAATACATTGCTTTTAGTTACTGTTCTACTACTGAGTCAGGTTTGCAAAGCACAGGTAGACTTCTTGGTCACATCACTAAATATGGAAATCTGAAGTGGCACATCTAGGTTCACCTTCTGTAAAAAAAGGAGAAGTGCCTTAATATGGAGCAAACCCTGTTTTACGTGGTACAAGAGCCTACAAGGACAGATGCCTTAGGGAAGTAGACAGATAGAAGCAGAGAGAGGGAGAGAGAGATAGGTTTGCAAGCAGGCAGACATTAGAAGATCTGTCCTTGACCTTCATATGCCAAAGAGATTATTTTTGTTTGAGGTGGAGGAAAGTCAATCCCTCAAGAGAAAACAGAAGAGGGGTGAGAGGTAATAAGGAAATGAGTCAGACACAAAGAATTGTTGGCAAATACAGGCACTTCCTAGTAAAGGAGGACAGTTTTCAGCTGATCTAATGTTGAAAACCACAGATAATATGTGCCTGTTTTTTATTTAGTCCTCCTTGTAGCTAGAAATATTAGAGTCTAATAAATGAGGAAAAGGGGAGAAGCATGACCCTTTTCTCTCTCTTCAGTGCTTCCCCACTTCACATGGGGGACCAAGCTGAAAGTCTGAATCAGTGTTTTGCTTTGGTTTTAGCTATTTTTTTCCCCTCCCCAGATAGGAGGTTGTGAGAAGTTGTTTCACAGTTACCATTTAGAAAGAGGTAAAATGTGGTTTCTTCACAGGGCTGTTTCTAATCAGATTGAATTAACTTGTGTAACTGTATAATTGTAATGATGATAACCAACGTTTTATTTTAGATTTTTTTAACCAGGGAACTCTGAACTACACTAGATTCATTGATAAATCCCCGAGGTCCTTCTTGCTGCAGAATCTGCTTGGTTTGAAACAGCCACAGAGCTTTCACAATCCTTCTGAGAACTCAAATTAATTGCAATCTGAGGGGTATCCTAAACATTACAACCTAACCAGTATGGGATCTATCAACGCATAAAGCCTGTGGCTTATCGCTACTTCTGAATTAAAGTTGCAGTTATGAACAGCAGAAACATTGGGGGCAGCACCAACTCAAGTAGAAACAGTCATGGCCAAAAATAAAGAATAAGGCTTTTTTGCTAGCTTGGAAACAAACCGTGAGGGAATAACAAGAGTATACCACTGCAGCCAAGATGACTGAAGTTAAGCAAATGAGGGATAAATGTGGAAGATCTGTAAATTGTGAAAGAAACTGAGCTGTAAAAACATTGATAAATTGATTTCTGAATTAGTATAAGCCTTTCTTGCACGATGTTCAGCTACCAAATGTTTGTTGAAGTCCTGCTTTCTCCTGTGAGGTACTGACTGAATGTACTGGTCTGATTTTATTCTTGTTAAGTCTGGGAAATCAGAAATTAGAATGGCACCTCTGTACCTTGTTCTCCAAAGTACATAGGTGCCATACACCTGGAAGGCAGAGCTCCTTCTCTGACAATGTCATGGGATTTAAACAGCTATGCAACAAGGTGTTTTTTATTATCAATAGGGCAATCACTGTATTCCCATTCCCTTGTGAGTTGGGAGGGGATTCTTTCCTTATCAAATATATATGTATGATCTTTAGTATAATTTCAATTGTGACAGCTCTTCCACATAATTTTCACAGTGGTGTACTTAGCGCACGGTAAAGTCACTATATTGGCTGTTCTGATAGGCAAGGAAGGTAGCCTATAGGTCCTGCCTGCCTTCTTCTGGCAACTGTTTCATAGGAGGTCAGACTAGGCTACTCTGTATTTGGTCCTTTTGGCTTTGACCTATAAGTCTGTGAGTTTAAGGCATTATCTTCTTTCTTAGGTGTAGCTATGATGAGACATTGTGCTTAGATGAGGAAAACTGTGCATAGAGAAGAAAATCTCTTAACATTTTTATCACAATTCACAGTTAAAACACTGTGAATACGGTGAGTTAGTGTAATAAGTTTCTTTATTTTTTATAGTTCTGTCATGGATGTTTCAATACACTTTTCAATATAAATTTTCAATACACATTTCTGTCTGTGACTGAAACAGTGTTGACCCTCAGTTCTGCTTTGGATGTCAGACAGAATGAGGGCAAAACCAGCCAAGCAGCATCCTCTCCCACTGTCCTTGATGTTGTTAAGATGCATCTAAATGATAACAGGTCTCTAAGGATATCTATATGTGCCTCAACATTCTGCATACATCACAGCTAATGGCACACACATCAGCTAATGATAGAGACATTCCCACTGGAGAAAACCTATCCAGTCCCATTGCAATTCAGGATAAGAGAATGCAGTATTACTGACTGCTTAAACTGGCTGGTAATAGTCAGCCCAGAAAGCCTCAATGTCAGAAAAAAAAATTACATTAAATGAGTAATGACATTGTTCAAAACGCATATTTTGTTTTACAAACATGTTTCAAAGTGGAAAAGAGATCCAAATGTATTTGACAGCTGAGCTTTGTGATTTCTGTGAGTTATAGCATAATCATTCTGCTTAGTTTTGTTCCTTCTGTTCTGTGATTGCTATAAACTTTGGCAACTAAATCTTCTAGAGAAATTACACCAGGCACAACTAATTAATTGATTCATATATTTGTTGCCTGAAAGTATGCAGCATTACCAATTCCTCCCATTCATCCCTTTTTGTCTCTGACAGAATATACAATGAAACACCACTAGATGAGCTACCAGAAGTTCATTCACTCTGTTGTCTTTTTAAGCAACTTTGGTTGTGGAAAAAGTGAAGCAGATTACTGCCACCAACAGAAATGCTGATTCAGCATGTATAAGTAACCTTACACTGACAGGAGTCAATCAGACCTGGGACACAGGCAGTAGTCACTCATGATGAAATAACAATCCATAAAAATGTTAAAATCTTTTTAGGAAACAAGATGTGCAATATCCATCCTAATTATTTCAGATGTGCTCCAAAGCATTTCAGAGATCAACCAGAAAATAGAAATAAGCTGCAGTGTGCTCCTTCCAACTTTCTATTATCTGTCATTATCTGGGGTATTCCTCAATCTATCATCTTGAATAATTTTGTAGATGGAGATAGTGTTGAAGTTAACAGGATTTCTGAACAAAGATGAAGGTTACTAATCTTGGTGTTCTCCTGTGAAGCTTCAGCTTGAACTTTTGATTTATCAGTATTACTGAGGGCTTACAAAAAGAATCACATGGATGCTTGACCTGTAAAAGAATCAATAGGTAAAATATTTCTACAACCAGATATGCTGGAGAAAAGAATCAACTAGCATATGCATTTTCAACATAGGTGCACATTAACCAGAGTTTTATTACACACCAGCATCTGAGAGACAGTTTTCTTTTCAGTCATACTTGTGTAGGCTTATTGAGGACAGTAAATTGGAAAAAAAATGGCTGAAAGGTATATTTGGTCCTATGTATTCACTAAGTATCAAAGGATTTGTGCTTTGTTTGACATTGCTGTATTTAAGGATATACTTTCAATCTTTCAAGAACAATTACATTATCAACATCTAAATTGGAATTTGTTGAAATATGGGCACTACTGTTCCATTTTCACTGAGGGTTTGTGTCTCCACAAGGCAGCATGGATAACCTGATGTGTCAGTTGCCCAGAACAATCTTACCTTAAGTCCTACTCAATCAGGTCCATTCTGTGGAAGTACGAGGACACTGCCAGCAGGTAGTCAGACAAAATTGTCACGTGGTAGGTAAAGAGTATGTTGTCCTCATTGGGTCATAATTTCATGTCTTTGTTTAAGCATAAACACCATATTCAGAACTGAACTGCAGCATCCCTGAACTAGGTACTTGCCTCATCCTTACTTTCTGTAGCAATGGTAATTGACCACTATCTGAGACTGAAGAGTGGACTGGGTGGTATTCCTGTGAGTACACTGCCATAACAAGCACCTTCATGGGGAGTTAGGCTGAAAGAAGTGTGATCCCCATTCTCATCAAGAAGTCTTCAGCAGACCATTAGGTCCATTAATTTTATTGTATTTCTTTGGTAAAATACAGTGAACCATATCTGGCTTGTGTGATCACGGTTTTAAGGGTAAACAGTGACTGCCTTGGAACAGAAAGACTTACTATTAAAAATCTCCTTATACAGTAAGCAGGACATCCAATCAGATATGTGGCAGTCCCACCATGGGATTCTATTTTTAGGGCTACCTATCAAATGAATCATTGATGAGTCAGGTTCTGGCAAGAGCACAGGAAGGCCTCAGGAGAAAAGTGGGAAGATGAGCTGGCATTTCTGGTGCTGATGTCGCTAATTCTTGCCATGAGCTTCACAAAATGTAAAAGGGCAAACAGCCAATCAAAGGTAGGAGTCATGCCTGAGTAATTTCACCAGAAACTTTGTCAGTGAAGGACTCTTTCAAAGATCACAGCGGCAGAATGAGGCCTATCTGCTCAAGGTCCTTCTCTATTTGGCATTTACTTCTCAAACTACTAAAGGAAGCCACGCCATTAATATGGCATAACCACATAGCTGCTATCTCACCCACCCCAGCTCTCCTCCCATGTCTAGGAGAAAGATGCAGGAGCCAAAGGCACACTCATCTGCCTACTTAGATGGCAGTATTTTACAAATAGCAAGTTTGTAAATTTTGGTAGATAATAGAATGTACAAAGACCAAAAAAAGAACATCCAGAAGCACACCATGGAAGAGAAATATTTTTTTTTTTCCCAAAAGAAGCAAGTTGGAAAGGATATTGATGAAGAAAAGAACATGAGAGGAACATAAGGAGGAACAGGAGAAGGGGAAGGTGACTTCAGCGTGATGTAGTGGGGAGTAAAGAAGACAGAATACAAAAGACATCACTGCCAATATCTTGCCAAAATGAGAATAAATAAAATCAATATCTCACTTATGCTTTTATTATCATGCTTGATTCCTAATGCACCAATGGATACATAAAATTATCTTCTAAACTTAAGATGGGAAAGTGTGAAATTCATTCCTCTTAGTTAAGGTCTTAAATATCCAACTGTCTAATTACTATCTAAAGATGCTTCTTTCCTCCTGAAACTCATTATGGAATTTTCTTGTTACTTTGATTATAAATTAGAGCATTTGTATAAGTAGTCCTACATACACAGCACTAGGCTTCGGAGCCAGGTAAGGGTACAAACATTTGGGAAAATGGTTCTTTGAATGATACCAGGCAATACTGGTATCTTAACAGATCTCTTAAAGAGATTCTTTTTCTGATCATCAAGCAGTGCTTCATCAACCTGTTACTACTTATGACAATGTAATTATTATTAAGGAGAAATGTCTCTATTGGAGAACATTTGCCTTTCATACATTTTTATTCACTGCAAGATATTCTATGACTTGTAGCAGTTTCTGCAAAGGATTTTGGGACAATACCATGCTGACCAATTATGGGGCATACTGAAGAATTCTCTTCCCCTTGGCAAGCTTATGGGAAAGGAAAACCAAATCTTATAATCTTTTTACCTACATGGAAGTGATAGGCACTGTCACATTTCCTAAACTTCGCCTTATCATCTTTGGTTTCTGATATCCATATGTTGCTTTTCTATCTTGACCTCATGACCTTGTTGCATCATTTTTGTAGTTTTTCTAGAGAAGCAGAACTGGTCTAGAAGTTGGTGTGTTTGCTGCTAGCACTTCCAAAGTGGTTTACATTATCTTATATCAACCAGGAACAAATAAATAATGTCGAGGGTGGAGATGCCAAAGAATTCAGATTTAGGCTATGAACAAAGTATTAATTTTCTTTCATGTAGCGGACTCTGCTGAAGCATCTTTTACTGTTATCCCACCTATCCATTTCAACTGACATAGCTGGAGTATGGAAAATGACAAGTAGGCCCCTAAGGAGGGGAGTCAAGTGTTGATTTTTTTTTTACCACATGATAGAAATACAAGTTAGAAGGTAACCCTGTCAGAATGAAGGATGTATTTCATCTCTGGGTGCTTTTGGTTGCACATGTAGCTTAATCAAAATAAAATTATTCCTTTCTTCTAGTTTGAATTTTAGCAAAGAAAGAAAATAGTTAGCACAGAAAATAGTTAGCACACATAGTTCTTCTGACTTTGTGCCCTTTTTTTACTGAAGGTAAGCTACCAAGAAGCAGTTCTGAAAGGGTTCCTCACCTTGGGGCACTAATAAAGTCTACCTCCTTCGCTCATTCACCTGCTTTCTTAATGTGTATATATGCAGATTCATTCAAAGAATGTGATGTCTGAATATCAGAGTCATAGAAAACCAGCTTAAAAGAATATCTTTAATTTTTTGGTTGCTCCCAAAAAGGTATTTTAAAGAACCTAGAGGTGTTTCACAGTTTGGTTAATGAAAGATATTACTCAAAAGTTGAAAGTTGTCTTGAACTTTGTCTTAATAAGAAGATAAACATTATTTCTGCTCATGCTTTCTTTCTTTTCCTGAGTAATCTGACTGCACCCCTTTTCCTTTGAATTTTGGTGTTTTCAGCTTTGTGTTATACCTCTTTCCAATAGTACAGTATGAAATACTAACCAAGCACAAGCTTTGTTATGAAGGCTCTCTGTGGCTAGAACATCAGCAAACCGAAGACTTTCAAATTAGCCTCTACAGAAAAGAAGTTGCCCTGTTGACATGTTGCAAGATCTTTCTTGTGAACTCCATCACAGCCATGGTCTCATGCCACTAAGCTGAACAATTGGAGACTTTGCCTCTTTTACTTAGAGCTGAAGAATGTTTTCACGTTTGAAAAACCCTACAGGTTTACATGAGTAAGAGAAAAATGACGAGATGCACAGGATGAGGAAAATAATTTACAGTGAGTGTTAGAGTAGAGGCTCTCTGAGGCATTTCAGATCTTTTCTTTTGTCACCTTTTTAAGGTGTGCCTGGATCAGGTGATGTTGGTGATCATAAAAGCTTTCAGGA
>VZRE01008042.1:0-15125 GCA_013396775.1 Cephalopterus ornatus
GGAGGGTCTAAAATTAAAACCACTACACTAACCTAAACCTACCCTAATAGAGTTTTATGCCATTCCCTTGGGTCCTCTCACTGGTCACCAGAGAGAAGATCAGTGCCTGACCTTCCACTTCCCTTCGCGAGGAAGCTGTAGACTGCAATGAAGTCTCCCCTCAGTCTCCTCTTCAGGCTGAACAGACCAAGTAACCTCAGCCACTCCTCATATGGCTTCCCCTCAAGGCCCTTCACTATCTTTATAGATATCCCTTGGACACTTTCTAAAAGTTTTATATCTTTGTTATATTGTGACACCCAAAGCTGAATACAGTACTCAAGGTGAGACTGTGCCAGTGCAGAGCAGTGAGGGACAATCTCCACCCTCAACGAGCTGGCGATGCTTTGCCTGGTGCCCCCCAGGACACAGTTGGCCCTCCTGGTTACCAGGGCACTGCTGACTCATATTCAACTTGCCATCGACCAGGACCTCCAGGTCCCTTTCCACAGCACTGCTTTCCAGCATCTCATTCCCCAGTCTGCAAAAACATCCAGGGTTGTTCCATCCCAGGTGCAGAATCCAGCATCTTCCCTTATTGAGCTTCCTATGATTAGTGATGGCCCAGTCCTCTAATTTGTCAAGGTCTCTCTGCCTCCCTCCCTCTGAGTTACTCCCAGTTTTGTATCATCAGCATATTTAGTATTCTTTTGATCCTACATCCAAGTCCTTTATGAAGATGTTGAAGAGCACAGGGCCTAAGACAGAACCCTGTGGAATCCCACTAGTGACAAGTTGCCAGTCTGATGTTACCCCATTTGCTATAACTCTTTGTGCCCAAGCCAGTTGCTCACCCACCACATGATTTGTTTATCCAGCTGTGTGCTGGACATTTTGTCCAGAAGAATACTGTGAGAGGCAGTATCAAAAGTTTTACTGAAATCCAAAAAGATTAAATCAATTGGCTTCCCTTGATCAATTAGGTGGGTTACCTTGTTATCGAAGGAAATCAGGTTTGACAAGCATGACTTTCTCTTCATAAGCTATGCTGGTGGTGTTGTCCTTCAAGTGTTTTTCAATAACTCCCAAAATAATCTTCTTCAAAATTTTACCGGTCACAGAAGAATGTGGAATGCTTAGATGAAAATGCATACTTTTCATATGTTTATTTCATATTCTCACATACACAACTTCAGATGTGGTATTTAGAAATGACTCAGAGCAATTTCAGAGCTGTTGACTTATGGATAGGTCAAATAACAGAAAGGCAGAAAAGAGCAGAGGTGAAGTATAGAACTGTCAGGACTAACCTGAATTCTTGAAAAATACTAGAGAAAATGTGAAGATGAACTATTTACAAGCATCTGAAGCTAACAAAAATATAATGGTCACTAGTAACATGAATTTCTCAAGAGTAAAATGTGTGAAATCATTGTAATTTCTGTTGTTAGGTGGTAATAAATCTTTGGGCCAAGGAAGAAGTAGGTTGTATATATCTTGAGTTCATCAGCATTTTTATAAGGAAATATAGGGAACACTGTCTCAATGAAACTACCACAGAAGAACATGTAACTCACTGGAAAAAAAAGTACTAAGAGATGGTAGTCATTCAGCATGGAAAAGAACATCACTGGAAGTGCTTTGGGTCCACTAATGCTCTTCATCAATGTTCCTTATCAATGACCTGCATGATTGAATTAGGAATATTGTGGCTGAATTTGCAGATGGCACCAATCTGGGAAAGAAACAGGCAAAAACTCTAGCAATGTTCTGGAAAAAAAATAAAATTCAGCTGAACAAAGATGCATCCTCTGTGGCAGTCATAAACAAATATATATAAATTAGGAGCAACCAGGTAGCAATTTGCAAAAATATATCCAGAGAATTCAAGATGAATGGGATTCAGCCATGTACTGGTATTGTGGAAAAAGAAATCTCTATGCTGAGGTATTTGTCCACGAGTTCTGCTTGTGTAGGAAGTGATGTAGTTCCCTGCCATATGACAAAAGTGTGCCAGCAGGGTCCTGCCAATCTGACTTGCCTTGATGACTGACTTCCAGGCTTCATCCTGCAAGTCAAAGTCTTCATCTTGTCACTGCAGGATGTCTGGTCGCCACTGTTCTGTGGCAGACCTAGTTACCAGCAATGGACCTGCTCAGCTTTTCTCATTTGGGTGCTGTGGGACTATATTGTTTATAGGTTTTGCCCTATTCTGCCATGCTGTCATATTACCTATATGAATAATAAAAGTTGATTAAGTTTATTAGATTAAAGCTATCTGAACATAGTACTTTAAAATATGGTATTAAGACATAGACTCTACATACAAAGTCAACACGGCATGACTGGACTGTGTGTTGCTAACCATTAGCTATCTCACAAAACCTATTAATATTTATTGCTCTAAAAGATTTGTGCCTCTGTATGGATCTGTAGGTATTCAGATTTTGATTGCGACACATTGAAAAAAGTTGTTATCCATAATGCTACTGATGAATGAAGATTATTGTCTGAAANCTCCCAGTTTTGTATCATCAGCATATTTAGTATTCTTTTGATCCTACATCCAAGTCCTTTATGAAGATGTTGAAGAGCACAGGGCCTAAGACAGAACCCTGTGGAATCCCACTAGTGACAAGTTGCCAGTCTGATGTTACCCCATTTGCTATAACTCTTTGTGCCCAAGCCAGTTGCTCACCCACCACATGATTTGTTTATCCAGCTGTGTGCTGGACATTTTGTCCAGAAGAATACTGTGAGAGGCAGTATCAAAAGTTTTACTGAAATCCAAAAAGATTAAATCAATTGGCTTCCCTTGATCAATTAGGTGGGTTACCTTGTTATCGAAGGAAATCAGGTTTGACAAGCATGACTTTCTCTTCATAAGCTATGCTGGTGGTGTTGTCCTTCAAGTGTTTTTCAATAACTCCCAAAATAATCTTCTTCAAAATTTTACCGGTCACAGAAGAATGTGGAATGCTTAGATGAAAATGCATACTTTTCATATGTTTATTTCATATTCTCACATACACAACTTCAGATGTGGTATTTAGAAATGACTCAGAGCAATTTCAGAGCTGTTGACTTATGGATAGGTCAAATAACAGAAAGGCAGAAAAGAGCAGAGGTGAAGTATAGAACTGTCAGGACTAACTTGAATTCTTGAAAAATACTAGAGAAAATGTGAAGATGAACTATTTACAAGCATCTGAAGCTAACAAAAATATAATGGTCACTAGTAACATGAATTTCTCAAGAGTAAAATGTGTGAAATCATTGTAATTTCTGTTGTTAGGTGGTAATAAATCTTTGGGCCAAGGAAGAAGTAGGTTGTATATATCTTGAGTTCATCAGCATTTTTATAAGGAAATATAGGGAACACTGTCTCAATGAAACTACCACAGAAGAACATGTAACTCACTGGAAAAAAAAGTACTAAGAGATGGTAGTCATTCAGCATGGAAAAGAACATCACTGGAAGTGCTTTGGGTCCACTAATGCTCTTCATCAATGTTCCTTATCAATGACCTGCATGATTGAATTAGGAATATTGTGGCTGAATTTGCAGATGGCACCAATCTGGGAAAGAAACAGGCAAAAACTCTAGCAATGTTCTGGAAAAAAAATAAAATTCAGCTGAACAAAGATGCATCCTCTGTGGCAGTCATAAACAAATATATATAAATTAGGAGCAACCAGGTAGCAATTTGCAAAAATATATCCAGAGAATTCAAGATGAATGGGATTCAGCCATGTACTGGTATTGTGGAAAAAGAAATCTCTATGCTGAGGTATTTGTCCACGAGTTCTGCTTGTGTAGGAAGTGATGTAGTTCCCTGCCATATGACAAAAGTGTGCCAGCAGGGTCCTGCCAATCTGACTTGCCTTGATGACTGACTTCCAGGCTTCATCCTGCAAGTCAAAGTCTTCATCTTGTCACTGCAGGATGTCTGGTCGCCACTGTTCTGTGGCAGACCTAGTTACCAGCAATGGACCTGCTCAGCTTTTCTCATTTGGGTGCTGTGGGACTATATTGTTTATAGGTTTTGCCCTATTCTGCCATGCTGTCATATTACCTATATGAATAATAAAAGTTGATTAAGTTTATTAGATTAAAGCTATCTGAACATAGTACTTTAAAATATGGTATTAAGACATAGACTCTACATACAAAGTCAACACGGCATGACTGGACTGTGTGTTGCTAACCATTAGCTATCTCACAAAACCTATTAATATTTATTGCTCTAAAAGATTTGTGCCTCTGTATGGATCTGTAGGTATTCAGATTTTGATTGCGACACATTGAAAAAAGTTGTTATCCATAATGCTACTGATGAATGAAGATTATTGTCTGAAAAGCACTGGTGTTCAATAACTAGTGACTAAACTGTAAGAGAACAGCTTGTTACCATTAAAGAACTCAGTTAAATCTGACAATTTGTTACTTTGTAGATATGTCAGATAATTTACATTTGGGTACACAGGGTGATTCCACGATGAACTGCATTCATGCAATGGAAATAATAATGCCCTTCAACTTTCCTGTGTTGGAGCATTGACCAAAGCATGTGTAGGTAAAAATGAATCTCCAGCGTTGACCAGCCCTTGCAAATAGATCAGGAAAGAGAAATTAATGTGCCTGTGCCAAGAATTTCTGCCCTAGCACAGAGGTGACTAGGACAAATTGGCCAACAGTAATTTCTTAGTAAAAGCTTAGAAGAGGGTCAGAAAGGGATGTGGATTCAGGCATATAAAGGGCACACTTTGGGTTCTGCAAGGTTTGCCTGTGAGGTCTGTCCACTGGGGACTATATGAATCAGAATAGATCTCAGAGTATATCCACCGGTAGCCCAGATGAAATCATCTTTTGTTGACTGTGTCAGGTGCATCAGCTTGCCATCATAGTCACATTAGTTTTTACAGTAAACAATTTCATATGCCTGAGGCAGAACTTCTGTGGTATCAAGGATATTTTAAAATGTATATGTATCTGTTGATACCAAATTGAGTAAAGGTAAGAGGGTGGTCTGACTGCTATTTAAGATTCCTCTCCAGACTCAACTGAGCTTAAACGATGTACGCAAGTTTTTGCTGAAAAAATGTTTCCAGGACTGACTCCTATAAGAAAATCGTAATATAAAATTCAAAGTGAGTTGCAATGATTACTTTTCAGCTTCCAGTAGAGCTTTTTGAGAAATATCCAATGAAACATTATTTCATCGGGAAATGCTGACATGATGAAGAAAAACTGACTTTTGGCCTAGAAGCTTTATTTTTTTCACTTATCACTTAGTTGAGGAAACTTTGTAAAAATTTTAAAACTATTGAAATTCTTCACTTCAAACCTAAGTGACAGCGAATTGAATTGCAAATCTGTTGAAATTATTTTGCCTTAGAGTATTTATTTATTTCAAAACTGGAATATGTAGGAAATAAACTGATGTACAAACACCCTAAATACTCATGATAGTACATTTCTATGACATCTTTAACTTTCTTACAGATTATGTGTACATAATCACAAGTTTTGAGTTGTCCCCAAGCTGGACTGAGAAATAAAACAATATGCAAGAAGGATACAACAGAGGAAATTGCATCTTCCTCTGTATCTTCTATAGTTGTAACTGGTTGCTTCAATACAGCAATCATATCTATTTATTAGAGGAGCTGGTCACTATAAAACACTTTCCTGTTGTATTGTCTGAGGCAAGAGCATTATTTGTTTTCTCTGCCTTTCATGGTGTGCGAGATGACCCTAGCTGGATGCCAGGTACCCATCAAAGCCACTCTACAGTCACATCCTCAAATGGACAGCTGAGAGAAAATATAAGCAAAGGCTCCTGCGGACTCATAAGGACTGGGAGAGATCACTTACCACTTATTGTCATGGTCGAAACAGAATCAACTCGGGGAAATTAACTGAATTTATTACTAATCAAAATCAGAGCAGGACAAAGAGAAGAAAAACAAAATCTTAAAATCACCTTCCCCCCATCCCTCTCTCACGGGGAATGAGGATTACAGTCAGTTCATCACAAGTTGTTTCTGCTGCTGCTCAGGGAGAGGTGTCCTTCCACTGCTCAAGTCAGGATCACAAGTTCTACCAGGAAAAGCTGCTGCAGTGTGGGCTTCTCTCTCCATAGGTCCAGAAGTCCCTTCCAGGATCCCCCTCCAGCATGGACCTCACACTGGTTCACAGCCTTCTCTTGGGCATCCACCTGCTCTGGTGTGGAGGAGAAACACAGGCTGCAGGTGGATCTCTGCACCCGTGTTGACATTCATGGGCTTCAGGGAAGCACAGCTGCTTCACCGTGATCTGCACCACGGGCTGCAGGGGCCTCGCAGCTGCAGTGCCTGGAGCACCACCTCCCCCTCCTTCTTCACTGACCTTGTGGTCAGCAAAACCGTTCTTCTTACACATTCTCACTCCTCTGAGCACCATTACATCTGTGCAATAACTTTTTTCCTCTTAAATATTACCGCAGAGGCGTTACTGCCACCTCTGATTGGCTCGGCATTGCCCAGCGACAGGTGTGTCCTGGAGCTGGCTGCCATTGGCTCTCTTGGAAATGAGGGAAGCTTCAAGCAGCTTCTTACAGAAGCCACCCTTGTAGCTCCTCTGCTACCAAAATCTGGCCGTGCAAACCCAATACACACGACAGGATGATGATTTTTTTTAAAATGTTGTTAATGGTTGCACATTTTTTACAGTTTTTATATCATGTAAAATTTTTGCAAGAGAAAAACTTTTTTTATTTGAAATTCTAGTGGACCCAAGGAAAATTAGGATTTCATTCTGATAGATGCTGAATAACAAAAACAATAGTAATCAATCTATTCCAAAAGCTAAATTAATAAAATGGCTTGTATGTAATTATTATCACATCCAGTATAAATAAGGAGGGACTGGCAACCATTAGTATGCGTGAATCTTAATGATAATGAATTAAATTCTGGCGTTTCTTTCTTTCAGTCTGTTTAAGCTTTTCCCAGATGTAATTTTAACAGGAACTATATAACTTTTTTCCCAGAAGTAGTATTTGTTCAATAAGAGTGAATAAATGCACTTCAAATCCTGCTAGCTCTGACAATAACCCTTAAAATGAGGTCTGAGTTAATAGCTTCAGATGTACCTGCCATCCAGAATATAAGGAGCCGTGTAGTGAAATTGCCATAAATCACTGTGTGGCTGGACTATGTCAGAACGGATCACAATGCAATGATCTCCCTAGAGAGCTTATGTCATAGTCTGACAAGTAAAAACCACTTTTGTCATGAGTCATTTGTATTTGTCAGAAAGAAACATCTCAAGAATGTAAATGAGGCATTTCTGAAAAAAAAATTAAAAAATTAAACTGTTGCTAAATTTCCATTATCTATATTTATGAAGTAAATGGGTATCTGTAGCAGAAAAATAAACCTACACTTGCTAATTTCTTTTTAAAAGAAATAGTGTATTCTTAAGTTCTGTAGCTGAATCTGTTTTGATGAGAAACTTTATTCAAAAGCAGATGTTAAATATCAAAATTGAGTCATGAACCTACCACCCTTTGTTCTTCAACTTAGTATAGTAACTTCAGGCATATTTGTCCAAGTTGCAATACTTTGATAATTAATTCAAAGAACAGAAATAAAAGCATACATAGGTTAAGAACTTTATTTCAAATCTGTAAAGTTATTATGAATATTCATTTTATTTTGTCAAAGACAAAAACATGTTGGCTTTTCTATATTCATTATCTCTACTTAGATGATAGTCACATAACCACATGTAACAGCTATACATATATATATATATCTGTGTATAGCTATAACCATCATTGATCAATGTTTCCAATTTATTACTTCATCATAATTTTTTGTATTAGTTGTATATAGTACTTCAGTAAGCAGATGTTAAGCAGATGTGTAAGGCAGTTTTAATATGCATTGTCTTGTATTTATGCCTCAAAGGGTTGTTCTACAAGCCAGAATTTCTAAAGTGCAGCATGTTCTGGCAACCTACCCTAGTGGTCTGAAATTTCTGTGTTACCTCTTGTAACAAGATGTTCAAGAATTAAAAAATCTTCCAGATCAGGAGCTCTTCAGTCATGCCCTAAGGACATGGTATACATTTCCTTTAATTTGAAGACTAAACTAGGTCCAAGCAGGAGTGAGCTTTTAAAATTTTGTAATATTTTTTTACTCTGAGTCAGCACTTAATAAATGCTATTAAAACAAGGTTGGTTTTGCTTTTTAAAGCTATCACATTATACTGTAGGAATACAGATTTGTTTGAACATCTTTGACCAAAGCCTCTTTCTTTTTCCCCTTTTTGTCTAAAACATTGATGAATACAAAGTCAGATACAGGGCAACTCGATGGCACACTGAAATCTGTTCTGGCTGTATCTATGCTACTGAAACATGGCATTACTTTATAAATATTTTTTAAAATGAAATGTGAAGTTCAGATCTGCAGCCAGACTTGGCATCTAAGTTTGTAAGACATTGTAATTAACGATACTTAGGTTGCTGAACCAAATCTCTGATTTAATTCTTTAGAGGCTTTTCATGCTGCAGTTGTTAAATTATAATAAACTGGTCCAGTCTCTTTTGATATGTATTGTACAAAAAATATTTAGAAAATTTTTAAGTACTCAGTTAATAGGAGACCAGAAAATTATACTTCTTATACTTTAACTCATTGAGGATTTATGACCAAAGTTACAACAAAAATGTCTAAAATTTGAAACTTCCCAGTTATATTCAGGACTTGGATGCTAGCATCACACACCTGGATTGATTTTTCAATTGTTTTATATCAATTAATTAAGTATTTTTGTTTGGTTTGAATTCTTTTTCAGTGAAATGAATATATACTTGCAATTTTTTACTGTGTATGTTCAAAAAAAGGGTGCTGTTATCAATGAAAATTATGATTTTTCTTGCTGGATGATGGCTTCAGAAACTATAACATGGCCAATATACCTAAAGTGTAAAATGTAGCTTAATGTTCTATCTTTGAAATTTATTTTTTAAATTTTGTGCATACGTACCCCTCAATAGGAAACACAGATGTTTAGTTTTCACAAGATTAGATTTCTTATTAACTACAAGTTAACTGGTTCAAAAAATCAATTCCAATGTGCTGACAAACGTCTGTTCCTGTAATACCTGCTTTATAGGAAAATGTATTGGGACAATTTCTTTTTTTTATTGATCTAGAAACATAGAATGTTTTCTTAGTGTGGTGACAGAACACCATACTAAAAATGAGAAGGCTTTTATCAACTGTGTGCTCACTGATGTATCAATAATGATAGGAATTTTGTGTAAAACCACTTGAAGTATTTGACATTCTATCTAATTCTCTTGAAGTGCCATTGTGTCTTGAATATATTTTATTATTATTGCAAATATAACTTTACCATTGGCTTTATTATTATCATTATGACTTTGCTCCATTTAGAATTGCTTTGTATATGAAACTGAAACTTTCAAAGAAACTGGAATATTTTACCCTATACCAAATATGATTTTGAAACTTAAGAAAATTACATAGTAAATTGGTCTATCACTTGTCTGTTTTTCCAGACTAAATGTGGTAGTAAATTTCTTATGTTGTCTTTTACTCTATTTTTCATCAGGTTTTACTGGTCAATTCTGTGAAGTAGACGTTGCTGCCTGCCTATCACAGCCATGTGGAGCCTCCAGCATCTGTAAAGACACATTGGATGGCTATCTTTGTTTCTGTGCACCTGGCTTTATAGGTGGGTTCAAAGGGGTGTTGCTTAACATGTTTAAGTCAGTCCTAAACCAGAGAAAAGAAGTAATATTCAAAAGTAGCAATAGATATAATTTAGCAGTGTGCCTCTGATTCAAGCAGAAAAAACTTTTATTTCCTGACACGCAAAAGTACTTGGCTATGTAAGAGTATTCAGCTGTAAAAAATACTGACTACAAGGGACTATTTCCACTCCAATAATTATTTATACTATTTCACACATGATGTCTGTCTTTCACTGACGTGATTTAACTCCCAGCCATATGCAAGTTGGCCTTAATTTATCTGCTTTGTGCTCTCTGTAATAAAATGTCTGCAGTAACAAGGGCCTCAACTGCCAAATATACATCTAAGATCCTGGGCAGGTTTAACTCCTCATGCTTAAATATACACTGCATGTCACTGTCATTAATCTGACTAGATTAAAATTAGTTTGTCTATGTCAGCATACTGTCATGGTAATTCCAGATTACAGTGTAAAAAAAAAAATCTTTCTAGATAGAGAGACATATATTTTTGATGAGCTATATGATGAAATAATCAAGGCAGTAGGAATTCCCTGAGTGGCAGATCAGCCCTGCAACCCAGATCCTGTCTAACTCCAGGGACTTGGACAGGGCTCCTAAAACAAGATTAAGATGACACTACAGTCTCTCTCAATACTCAAGAAGGACAGACAACCAGAGGAATTCAGATCTTGAGTAGACTCCATACCTCTTAACCTTTTGTTTTACATCCTAATGTAGGCATCCATTTAGGTGAAATAATCTGTAACTTAATAGCTGTAGTATTTGTGTCTTTAATGTAATGAAATTCTATAGCCTGTTTCTATGGTTGATTTATTATTATCATTATATATAAAGTAAAATTGTACGATGTTACTTGTGATAATTCTTTGTGAGGTCTTACTGAAATGTTTGTTTAAATTCTTATACTTGTATCTAAATAACAATAGATTAGTATTTTTATTTTATACTTTTTGTGTGGCCAAATAAAACCTTCAAAGCCCCTCTGAAGCAGTCAGGAGGTTTCTACCTATCTTTTAGGCATAAGTAATAATAAATTTGATGCCATTATTAGCTGTTTGGATAACTCATATACAAAACACGAATACTTTCTGAGCTTTTTTTTACCTCAAAGATGAGAAAAAAATATTAGATACAACATTCACAACTAGAAATCAGCATCTCTATTTTTTCCTTCATATATTTAGAAATACGTGCCAGTATCTAACTTGCTAATTATTCATTTTTTAAAAAATGAAAATATGTATCCATAATGAAAATCTTTCCCAATATTTCCCATAGAGATCTTCATAACAAACCCATAAATTAATAAATCAATCAAAAAATAATATTAGTGAAAATACTAGTATTTCAATATTTGGACTTAGATACCATATTCACACTTTTGTGATGTTTTAGGAAAACTCAAGACTTTATTGCCCTTAAAATATGAAAATACATGAATTTTTGACCACATCTACAAATTAATCTATAAAATTCTCATCGGATCTTTGTTGGACATTATGTTCTAGATATACATTCTGGTTTTGCCTTTAATCACTAAGAAATGAATTCACCTAAGAAAATTTATGGCTCATTGGTAAAAGTTCTCTAACCTCAGTTATTTCATTTTGTTGTTGCTGCTTGCACTGGTAACTCACCAGTGGTGTTTTCCTACTGAAGTGAAACCTTCACTTGTTTCCAGGTCATAACTGTGAGATTGAAGTGGATGAGTGTCTTAGTGGCCCTTGTCACAATGGAGCTACTTGTGTTGATCATCTGAATGCCTTCAGTTGCATCTGTCAGGATGGATTTGAAGGTATTAAAAAATCAATAGAACTATAACTTAGTAAATCTACTTTGAGTTTTACACCAGTTTTTTAACATGTTGGACGACATGCATATATACTTATATGGATGTCATCTGAAGTTATAAACATGTCAGTTAGGGAAACTGCATCTTGACTAAATTATCTATTATGTTTTCATGATAGCCTGGATCTGAGATTCATGGGGTTCAGTGAAATTTTGCAAATAGGAGATACTCTTTTCAGCAAGTTTTTTAAACATTTGGCAGCTTTAATATAAGAGAATTGAGGAAAAAAAGTGTGGTAAAAGTTTTGATTTTGTCATATTTGTACAGTTCATATGAAAAATTTAATCACTTTGATAAGTGGATGCATTAATACCTGCATCTATTCTTTGTTTTAAGCTCAGATCAGGAATTTAAAGTGTATCCATTTTCTTTTTAGAACATCATTTTTTTAAACATTATGGATTTTTAATCATCCATAATTTAAATGTCACAGTGCAAAACATTACATTTCTACTGCTATTTATATTCAGAAAAAATATCACTTGCATTTTTGTTTCTTAAAATTCCTTTAACTCCCAAACCTTGCAATTTATGTAATTTTTCACTTATTCTTCAAATGTTAAAAAATTAAGTTCACTGAGAAATATTAGCAATAAAGTATTTTTACACTTGAGTAGTTATGTAAGGGTTTTAGCAATAGTCTAGATTGGAATAAATTGTCTTGTCTGCAACAGATTTCTTTTTCAATTTTCTGGGAGTACATCTATTGCCTTATTATGAACATAAGAAGTATTTCCTCTTATGTCACTGTAGTGCAGTATATTATATTCAGTGTAATTTGTTTTCTGCTCTTCTATACTCATATAATAGGAAAATTGCCTTTAAGCCTTACGAATCTATTTGATGACTGTACCTTTAATATTTTTGAAAAATTAGTGAACAACTTCAACATTTAGAAGATGAACGTCTGTCATAGATACCCGAATATGAATATAAAAAGGGTGTAAAACACATTCTAGTATGTGACAATATTCAGTTAAAATAAATGTTCATCTTTTAACTAAATGTGTTATGGAGTAACTTCTCTCCCTTTTACCTGATTGTATATTTATAGGTACAACTTGTGAGGCAAATGTAAATGAATGTCACTCTTCTCCATGTCTGCATAATGCATCATGTGCAGACCTTATTGGTGGATATGAATGCATCTGTCTACCTGGTTTTACTGGTGAGTTGTTTTCATGGTAAACTTTGATTTCCACGGCAAGGTAGTCCACAAAGCATTAAGACATTATTGACTAATTTGCTTGTGTATTATTCTCATTTCTCTTTATCTGCCCTGGTAAAATGTTTCATTTGCATTCCAACAAACTGGAACTCTGACTGCATCTGTAAACTACATAGCACAAGATAAATTAGTCCACACTTAAAAAGGCCTTCAAAGCTTACACACACAGGAAAGATTAGCAACTCAGAAATAAGTTGTTATGTATTTGTGGTGATAAAAGCTAAATGCATGCTGATACTAGTAGTGTGGCTCTTTGTTTGGCTAATGCATGTTAGCTTCTCTTCAGAAGTTGCTTGAGATTTTTGTGGTGCAAATAAATTAGAATTGGCACCTGATTGTCTTAGTAAGTGTTCAAATCTTTCATCTTTTTAAAGGTGCAAGATGTGAAACAGATATAGATGAGTGTGCTTCATTTCCCTGCAAGAATGGAGCCACCTGCATTGACCAACCCGGTAATTATTTCTGCCAATGTGTGGCTCCGTTTAAAGGTAATGAACACCAAGGGAGAGGGGAAAGCAAACATAATTAACTGTAGAAAGCATTTCTGTCAACTGTCTGAACTCATTTCACTCTTCCTACAGCGTTATTAGTCCTTCATTTTCTCAAGCAAAGCGTTTAAGGTCATCAGCCAAATATGTCTTAGGTTGCAAGTAAGGTGAAGAAACATCTACTAGGTGTGTTTATTTATTAATCAAAATTGATAATTTAAACTCAGTTTATTAACAGAACAAGATTGCTTATAAAATGAGTGCTACATGTCCATTAAACTGCCATCACAAAGATTGGTTTCTTCTCTACAGTTTTCTCTCTAATTTTATTGGTCATGACATTCTCTGAATTATTTTTTCATTATTAGAAAGTAAATTATAGCTCTCTTGAAATCCAGAAACTGTGTGTGATTATTTCTTTTGATCATTTTGAAGGTAATACATTTAAATTGCAACGTTTATTGTCATCTTCTTCGTAGAAATTTTGGGATTAAATTTTAAATACTCATTGCTAAAATAATTTAAAATAACAAAGTGTGTGGTGTTCTTGAGCAAATCTAGTTCAAGTGATAATGTCAGTTAAAAGCACTTATTGATTTATAAATTAAATGTAAACACCTTAGCGGTTCAATATAATGAAACATACTTAGGATTCCAGAACAACCATTAAAAGGCAATTTTCTTGGTATGTTGAGTCATGAGAACTTTTCCCTTTTAGGGAAGATGCTTGAATAATATTTATTATTAGTGAGCTCGTGAACAAACATTTGTTCTTATTAATTAATGGCCAAAATTTAGTTTGTCATTTTTATTAGTTTTAATTTACATTGTACTGAATAAAATCTAGTACAACAACAAGTAAATGACTGCAGGATCAGAATTTCCTCTGCGCAGGAAGATGTGAAATAATTTTCAGTACATGGTTAAAAATACTGGTCTCTGAAGTACTTGTTACAAAAGGAGTCATACTCCCAGAAGACTTGTTATTCATTCAGGTATTTAAGTAAATAGTTAAAAATTTAGAAAGTCAAGATTTCTGTAGCCAACCTTCAAGAAGCTAACAGTGTCTCATACTCTCAATGGAAAAGTTAAGCCCTGCTGGCAAGATTCATAAAATGTAACTGAAATCATCTGAGAAAATAACAGGAAAAAGTAGTTAATAACCTGCTGTGCCACTTAGACACTCATAAGTCTATGGGACCAGATGGGATCCACTCGAGGATGCTGAGGAGCTAGCAGAAGAGCTCACCAAGCCTCTTGCCATCATTTATCATCAGTTCTGGTTAAATGGGAAGGTTCCAGATAACTGAAGGTTTGCCAGTGGGACGACCATCTACGAGAAGGTTTGGAAGGAGGATTCATGGAACTACAGGCCTCTCAGCCTGACTTTGGTGCCTGACAAGGTTATGGAAAAGATCATCTTGAGGGCCATCATATGGCACACGCAGAGCAACTAGGGGATCAGGCCCAGTCAGCACGGGTTTAGGAAAGGCAAGTCCTGCTTGACCTGCCTGATCTCTTGTTATGACCAGGTGACCCACTCAGTGGATGAGGGAAAGGCTGTGGATCGGGACTGTCTACCTGGACTTCAGTAAAGCCTTTTATATATTATCTCCCATGGCATTCTCCTGGAAAAGCTGTCAGCCCATGGCTTGGGTGGGTTAAGAACTGGCTGGATGGCCAGGTCTAGAGAGTGATGGTGAATGGAGCCACACCCAGCTGGTGGTTGGTCATTAGAGGGGTTCAGTGTTTGGGTCAGTCCTGTTTAATATCTTTATTGA